>BQNB010024505.1:0-60634 GCA_026074375.1 Tanacetum coccineum | reverse complement strand
CAAATAAAGGATACCGTGAGAAGATTTGGGACCATGCTGCTGGATACATCGTTGTCGCAGGTACACATTATTGTTCTTGATGACCTAAGGGGGTGTTTGGTTTGAAAATGAGCTTGGTAATTTGTATAAGTTTGAAAAAGACGGAGTAGAGAGAAATTATATGATTACTTGTAAAAATTGTATCTTATGTATTTGGAAAAGATTAGTGTGGCAACCCGTCCCACTTCTGTAGGAGATAAGACATTTGAGTCCCTTATAAGATTGAAGTGGTGGCCTACTAGTATCCCTCCGCCATGGTTTTTAGTTGAAAGCCCGGAAGGATAAAAAAATAGTCCATTGCTTTCAGCTTTAGGGGGTGTTACAATTAGAATCCCACTCAGTTTCTGTTCCAAACAAAAGGTAACATGTCGAGACATACCTGGTTTTAAGTAGCTAAGAAAGGGCAAATTGATCAACTCTTTTTAAGTACTTTTTTATCTTTCATTTTGACCTTATAATACTGGTGCAGAAGCTGGGGGTGTTGCGGCAGATGCTAGTGGAAACCCATTAGACTTTTCGAAAGGAAGATATCTTGATCTAGACACGGGCATCATCGTTACTAATCAGAAACTGATGCCATCCCTGTTGAAGGCAGTTCAAGATTCGCTGAAGGAACAAGCTTTGCCGTCACTGTAACAAACTTTTTCCTTTTTGAAGATTTTCTTTTCCCAATTGTGCTGTTGTGCATTAAGTTTTTTGGATCATTTGACAAGAATAATAAGTTCAGCTATTAGTAGAACGTTATACTTCACTACGATAAAGATTGCAGTGTTTGATCAGAGTTTTTTGTTTTTTATTATTAGTTACAACTGATAACTGTTACCTCTGATCTTATATCGTGTAAAAATTTGCTGAAAGAGAAACTTGATGACTAGTGTCTTTTCATTAAAACTTGTGTTATATCAATGTGTTGATCAATAACAAAATGTGTTCATATAAAGTTCGATGGGTATTGTGAGACTTTTTGGAGTTCATATCTGATAATGGCTCAAATGGGAAAGTACGTTGCTATTATATGCCATTAACCCTTATAAATTTGCAAGATTATACGAGTCATGAAAATAAACTTTCTACACACTTTGACAAGCACAGGTTTTAAGCATTTCTGTCACACAAATTTGTCATCTGCTCCATGTCGCGAGCAATCGACACTCCTTGTTGGTTTGGTTGGCACTAAACTTCCTGAATATGGGCCGACACTAATACAAATTTGCAGACGTCTGTAACAAGTAATATTGTTAGAATGTTGAAAGATTTGAAGTAATAAATATTTGCGAAAAAAGAAAGAATAATCAGAATACTCGATGTACAAACCTCGTATGCATAAAGAGTTGTATAATAAGATGAATCATTAGTGAAAGTACTAGCTGAGTCGAATTCCAAATCATTGATCGGTTTTGCTGATCTATGAAGCTTTGTTAACCAACGTTCACGATCCATATTATGTTCATGGGTTCGGATTTCTTTGGAGACAACATTGAGACTTTCATTTGATGAAGTTCGCCTTTTTTCACGTTTTTGTTTTGTGGGTCGTTGTCTTGGTTCGGAATGTGATCGTGCTTTTGCTCTTGAAGACTTTGTTCGGGTCATGTAGTTTGGTTCATCTTGTTGCTTACTTGTTTGTGATGTTGTAGAAACCTCGTCCATTTGCTTAATCTTCTTTCCAATGGATTTTTCGTGTTTTGATGGCGATGAATCTATCGAGAATCTTTGTGATGATTGTCGATAACTTATAGAGGTGTTCCCTTTGCTTCTAAACTCTCTCTGTCTTTCATTGTGGTCCTATAAACATCAAGAAAAATATATGATGATGACGGTACAAATTGAATCACTAATTAGAAAAAGGAAAAACAAAACTTAAATTTAACCCGTTGACTGAGTATGTTTTACCAATTGTAGTGCAGTCAGACGATGCTCGTGAGCCATCTTAAATCCTGGCTTACTAGTGGTGGAACCAACATGTGTGCGCAACTCTCCATCCTCAACCATTTGAATCCTTTGAAACCGAGCTCTAACTTGAATTGCGACAAGTGCACTCATGCATCTAACCATAGTTGTTGTTCGCTTTCGCACCAAGTGACCCCGCACTAGTGCTTGTAACTTCACTAGTCCACGTAGAGCACACAAAGCCTTCCGTGCCTGCAGTTATATAATTCGAATATTTTCATTTGCATGAGTTCCACTTGATGATCATAAATAGAAAGATAAAGTTGTATTACCAGATAAGAACGGAAGGCGGATTGAATCTTGGTTGCAGCTGCAATTGCGTCCGCATGAGATACTCTATTCAACGCCTTTGTCGTGGCTGCTGCTTTACGAATGGTTTGGTGGTTTTGCTGATGAATAGCATAGTCGAACAAGGCTTGTGATACTAACTGAGAGGTAATGATGGAGTCAAATGATCGGCAACTCTTGTGATTGACTAATACTTTTTCCGCGTTACTTGATCTTCTAAAGCTCCATCTCCTTTTTGGAGTTGCTGGTATAATGGCCGTGGTAGCATCGTGTGGTCGAGATCCATCACTATCTTTGGTGTTGAGTTTTTCCTGCTCTTTTTTGCCTAGGAACAAGTTTCTAATCCATTTACCAGCCTTACCCATTCTAATATTTAGTCTTTAGTTGAAACCAACTATGTTTATATATACATTATAATTTCAGTAAGACACTACTACAGATTTTTTATCATTTTATTTCTTTAGAAGAAAATATTTGTGTTTTCGTTGACCATTTTGCCAATTAAAAAAAAGGCATGCAATTCTGTTTGTAGGCTAAGGCCTGCATGAAGTCCTCTACTTATGCCAAATGCCACATAACAAGCACTTCTTACTAACATTAGTTTTAAAATAGTGAATATAGAACTTGCATCTTACTTTTACAGCTTTGCTCATCAACATCTTTGTGTAAATTTGATACAAGTCAGTAACATCTAATGGCATGTCATTCCTTCGTTATGTTTATATTGTTCGGATTTTTTATGAACCTGGTTTTCATCAGACTGTTTTTTTTATATGTGTGGTTCCAAATCCGGGTCGGAACTGACCTTGTTTCAAACCGTTGTGTCGCAGTCCAGTCTGTGGCTACAAATCCGGGTTTCTTCAATTTCGTTCAAATTTATAGTAGAACCAAGTTGGTATAAAATAAAGTCAAATGTCAATTTTGCCAAAAATCAAATGTAACCTGCTTCAACTCTGTTTTCCCAAAATGCTATTTATAAAACTTACAGTTGGCAGTTTTGTTTCTAAGATAAAATAAATTTACCGGGGAAACCCTTTACCCAAAAAAAAAAATAACTTACAGTTGGCAAAAGAAAAAAAGGAGGAAAAGAAAAGACTCACAACATGATTTTAACTTTTCAGATTGAGCAATTATTAGGAGTACAGAGATAGATTCATAGCACAATACTCTTAAACACAATGCTCAGACTACAATTGAGCTAATTTTCACTGCAAAGATTCCAACACAAACACATAGTTATCGACAAAAGAGCAGCAATTATCTGATATAAAATTTTGGTCGATCAACATAAAAACGAGCAGGCATGATTTTCTAATTTTGATATCAATGTGTAAAAATGAGATACTTGATAGTTCTTACTCTTTTCAGAAAACTGGAAGAACAAGAGTTGATAACAGCTTACAGAGTTCACTAGAACCATATCAAATTCTAAATTTTTTTAAAGAATATAAAACAAAATCTTGCTCTGTTTACCTACAAGTGCTCTCCGCCAGTCATCGTAGCCTGTGCTTTTCTAATCCGCGCAGCCAGTTACAGAATACAAAAAAAGTTGCGTCTTTTAGCTTCCACCCCATTTCCTCTTTCTAGCTGGTCTTTGTAGCTTGTTTGAGGTCGCCTCTTGTATACAATCTACAACTGTAAGTTTCTTGGTTCTATCTGAATGATTAATAGTGGCAGTAACAGGCTCATTAAAACGCGCTCTTCTGTTTTCCATCTTTGCCACTGTAAGCTTCTTCGTGCTATCTGAATCCTTTAAAGCGGTAGTACACGCTCCTCTATTTTCCATCTTTACCACCGTAAGCTTCTTTGTGCTATCTGAATTCTTTAAAGTGGTAGTAACAGGCTCGTTAAAACACGCTCCTCTATTTTCCATCTTTACCACCGTAAGCTTCTTTGTGCTATCTGAATCCTTTAAAGTGGTAGTAACAGGCTCGTTTAAACACGCTCCTCTATTTTCCATCTTTGCCACCGTAAGCTTCTTCGTGCTATCTGAATCCTTTATAGTGGTAGTAGCATACTCATTAAAACATGCTCTTCTGTTTTCCATCTTTGCCACTGTAAGCTTCTTCGTGCTATCTGATTTTTTTACGGTGGTAGTAACAGGCTCGTTAAAACGTGCTCCTCTATTTTCCATCTTTGCCACCGTAAGCTTCTTTGTGTCGTCTGAATCCTTTGAAGTAGCAGTAACAGGCGCATTAAAACGTGCTCTTCTTTTTTCCATCTTTGCCATTGCCTCAAGAACCTGAGTATTATCAAGCCCAGTTTTCCCATTTTGATCAAGGAGCTCGTTTACATCATTTACCTGTGCTCTAGTGCTGACTTTCATGGGCCCACTTTTTAACTTTTTGGTTGGTATATGACCTTGATCAACAGCTTTCCTTTTAACCGCTTGCGCCACTTTATCACTTGGACACGAGTCAAAACCCATTGATTCTGCTATACTGTGTTTTTCAGAAGACTGCAGAGTTGGCTGTCACATAAAATGATTAACATAAAAATATATATTATACGAAAATATACTGATAATGGCACCACATAATGAATGGCTGGAAAGGATAAAAGGACAAAATACACAGTTACTTCAGCAAAAGGATAGTAATACCTCCAAACAAAATACAAAACTATAGCAAACCATCTTAGTAAGATCCTTCAAATTTTTACAACAAAAAGTAGCCGAGGTTCAGAAACAAAGCAGAATCATGCAAAGTTATGTGATGTTTGGCACCCCACCTGTTTTCTATGGTACCTTAATCATCGCAAATCAGTTTCTAAAGTGTAATTAGCTACCAAAGGACCAAAATGTTGAAGTTATACCCATAATCTTAGATTCCAGAACCCAATAATGGTGATATCTAATTAGCAAATATCACTCATGAGCTCATCCGGGGATATTTTTCTTTAAGTTCCAGAGTTTGGGGACCAAATAGTGGCAACTCTCGTTCAACCATGAACAAGATCAAGAGAGAATATTTTAGTGTATATATATTATATATATATAACTTTCGTTGCCTTCGAAAAAAATAAATAAATATATATATATATATATATATATATATATATATCTTGCTAGATAGGATGACTTAAGAAGCCAGGTCAACAGAAATAAATTAAACATATATGCCTAAGATAAAGCATAAATTTACCTATCGATCATTTTTCTTCATTAAGGGCCTGCAAACTTGTTATCATGTGGTATCTTTTACACTAGGAAGTAAACAGTGTATCTATATCTGCTAAGGTTCGGGTGTATGTCAGTGCGATACCAGGCTAACCATAGTGGTATAAAAACAAGACCCATTGAATGTCAAAATCATGTTCTACAAGACAAGAAAAAATTTGAAAAGGCAATCAAGTGTGAATGATTCCAAATTATAGAGCATGTGACAGCAACAAATAAATAATCACCAACTAGCTTTTAATTCACGAATGATCAAGCCAAAGAAGTCGATATTTGATATAAGTAATTTAAGAACCTAACTATGGAAGTACTAATAGTGTGCAAGGGAGAAAGTGAGCGATTAATTAACAGTGTGTTCAGTTGGATAGACAGAATTCCTTTTTAGCTAATGACCTTGAAAGTATAAGTGTTCACGACCATAATTCCAATCACAGAAGTAATGCAAAAATAAAGCAAACCTAGATTACTAACAGAAGCATATAAACCCTGACACGGTACATGAAACCAAGCTAGCATACGCAATGTAGAGGATACACAAGATTTCAAAACACATCTGAAAGATGAACAAGCTAAAAGAAGCCGCAAACCTATGGTTAAACTATATCTCAAGAAAGGAGATCAGAATTGGCACCAATGTTGGCATCAAGACCACAATGGTATAAACAATCAAATATTAGTAACTTTAAAATTGACTATTAGCAAGTCGAATATTAGTAAATTTAAAATTGACTATTAGCAAGTTGAACGGTAATTTCAATCCATTTATGTGAAGAGTTATGCTTTATCAGTATCAGGTCTAAAATGCAAAAAAGTATACAAAAAAGAAACTGGTCAAACAGCTTTTAAGTCACTCCTACTACTGTTACAAACTCAATACATTAATTCTTTATATACTTGAAATAAATAAAAGTGTGTTGACGACTTGACGAGACAACCATTTCAACCCATTAAAAACCCGTCCGACCCATGCATAAGTTGGCAATATCTACAGTGATATGTAGAGCCAACTTATAAAAGTAGCTTCCACCTGGTACCAAAGCATCAAGTTATAACTATTTCCTGGAAGAAAAATGACACATTGGGAACCAAAATATAAAAGTAACTTCCACCTTTTCTTGTATAAAAGTAAAGTAAAACCCAATACCGTCTTCCACGGGTTATGGGTCCCAATACCGTCTTCCACGGTGTATGGGGGAGGTTGAGACGTAGACAGCCCTACCCCTACCAAAGGTAGAGAGGCTGCTTCCGGTTCTACCAAAGGTAGAAAAGGACCTCCGGCCTTCCGGTTCCACCTTTTCTTGTATGATTAAGCAAAATGATCTCGGCAGTATAGCACCTAAAAAGCTACAGCTTACACCCGCAGCCTACTAGAACAAGCAAAATTACAAGGTGATAGGAGCAAAAACTAACAGAAACATTATACCAAATCTGTGTGCTTTCTGTTTCTGGAAGGTAGACGTCAGCCCCTATGACATTTAAGTCAATATTCGGTAACTAAAATCAAATGAGGTTGTCATTTATTCTCAGCTAAATTTCTGTATAAAGCAAATTAATAAGAGTAATAAGCGTAAACAGTGCTACCTCCCTAATACCAATATAATACAGATAAAATGATAATGCAATGATTATAAAATATCCCCTATTACTTTCTGGAATACAGCTTATTGATTATCGAGATACTAAAGTTGCTATGCTAACTAATCAACCTTAAATTCAAGATCTAACACACTGACTCACAGCTACGTCTATTCCATGAAGAATGTTGTAATCTAGGTTATGCAATGACACCATGACTAAACAATAATTACAATTTTAAACAATAACAGTAATAAGAAACACGTCTAATCGAAAACTGGGCAGACAAAAAACCATGTTATAAATGATTTGCCAGACCAGTGATGGAGCTAGCTGACCTGTTCCCTGTGAGCATAAATTAGTGATTAGTGATGCATGAGGACCCAACATGCGACCAGATCATCTTTAAGAAAGTATAAGATGCAACATTTACATTGAGCTCAGGATAATATGCAATAAAAAAGCAATACCATGATTAAAGAAGGAATACCTATATATGACATAATCATATATACAATTACTGATACAATATTTGATCCTTAGTTCCCCTGATTTTACCTTTCCTTTCCCAACAACCAAGTGTGAATCGAATGAATTCCTGCAACTCAGCGATAACCGTTCACGAATCCCACCATAACTTTTAGAACTCTTATTACCACTAAATACTACTTTTGTATTCTTATATCTATAACCCTTTGGATGTGGATCATCAGTCAGCTCTTCAACATGATCATAAGTAACATCTGAAGTCCTATCAACCTTATCACTGAGAGGTCCTATCCCTGCTTTATATTTACGTCCCACAACATGTGGATTGTCAATAGACTCCTCAACATGATCATGTTCGTGTTCAGAAACAAGCCTTTTATATCTTGATGCTTTTTCATAAGGAAATAATGCTCTCTCAGCAAAAAAATCAGCATCCTCATGCTCATGCCTGAACACAGTTTCATCTTCTTTCCATGACATCTCAGATTGCCAATGGGGCCTTGTTCTTCCAATATCCACATGACCATTAATATCAATTGTGTAATCTTCTCTATCAAAGGGTTCAGAATAGCCCAAAGAACCATCGTAACTAAATCTTTCAGTACATTGTCCGTTATATCTCCCATGTCTTATGTATAAACTATTTCTTGGCATATTGTTACCATGCCATCCGCCCTTATTGATATGGGATTCTTCAGAAGACCGGCGTACAAAAGACTGATCCTCCCTATATCTGAGGTGCCTATCGGCATCCCTTTCCAACAAGGAATTATTTAATTCTGAGCATGGACTGCCAACTCCGGTATTGATTCTTCCAGGACCTCTAAACTTCCATCTAGTATATGTCACAGGTTTCACATATCCACGTTCAACGTCATCTCTTTCCCTGCCTTCACAAGTATGAGATCCAATTTTGTCTCTCAGGATATCGCCAAAATATTCTTGCTCAGGAAAAGCTCCATCTTCTTCGCCTCTATTTCTAAAATGCAGATTATCTTCCTCCCATTTCCACCAGACACCTTTTTTATATGTCAGATGGGGGGAATATATTGAGTTCGGCCCTCCGAACTCCTGGCTGGGAAAGATGTCCCCTGCTATCAGCCTGTCTTCTTCAATATATCTTCTTCGTGCATCAATATATTTATTGTCATCTGATCTTCTGAACACAGGTCGATCCTTCTTGGCTACATATCTTTCATACTCTTCACGATAAAGGTCTCTTGCGGCCAAAGCATCCCAATCTTCATAGTCAGAGAATCTTTCACCATAGTAATCTGAAGGTAGTTCTGACTTTGAATATAATATGTTTTCATCAATATAAGGATCAAAAGCATGCAATCTTTCATTCTGCCTACTATGGCCAAAAGTTGAGTGCACATTATAAGTCCCCTCAATATTAGGCATGGGGAAGGAATCATCATCTTCATGGTAAGCTTTAAATTTGGAAACTCCATCGGTCCTATGATTATACACAGGACTACTATCTCCAGCATAATATACGTGATCATCATCTTCATGGTAAGCTTTAATTTTGGAGACTCCATAGGCTCTATGGTTATACCCAGGACTACTATCTCTAGCACGATATCTGCGCTGACCAGTGCTTCTGTCATCTGATCTTATACAGATGTCGTCATTTTTATGGTGAGGTTCAGGTTTGAAATCTCTGGCGGTCCTACTGCTATATACAGGACTATTGCATTTTGCATAATATTTAAGATCACTAGGTTTTCTTTTGTCAACCAACCTATTTGAGTAGTATAAGTTATCATTCACATCATGACGTTTGTGTATTGAATCTCCAAGGTTCCTATTGTCGTATACAGAATGAGTTTGCTTTGCATGATATATTTTCTTACTAGGTTCTCTTTTGTCAACCGATATTTCTGTCTCCTCTATATGATTCTCCGGGAACTTTTCTACCTCTAATGATTCTGCTGCCAACATGGATGGGCCAGTGGTGTACATATCCTTGACCACCCGTTCTTTTGTTTTATTCGAAGTTCTCATCGCTTCAACAGTTCCTCCTGAACCATCAGAGCTCTGATGTACTTCAATAGTTTCAGAACCTCTTCTGCCTGGTTTACTGCTACTTACTCGACTGGAAGACCTAATCTCAAGCAAAAGAAAAACAATAATCAGAAATTTCTTCCAGCTGAAGCTAAAAGACTCACAACCGAATGAGAAACTGTATGGAAAGAAAGAGAGAAAAATTAATAGTATGCGGTAAGAATAAGAAACTATTGGAAGAGAGCATTTCATCTCAGGGAAACTTAATTTGTTCCCCCTAAAAAAAGCAGAAAGATTTCCTAAATGAAGGTTCTTATTTCAGTTGTTTGTAGCTGCTATTTAAGAACCAAAACGTCTTGGAACAAAATTAGTTAAGTTTAAAATGCTTTCTCCCAACCCAAAAAACCCAACAGATCATTTTGAGAAAGCACTAGCAAACTAGTTCCTTTATCTGTTTTAGCAAACCTAGTACACATGCAAGCAAACCTAATAAAACACAAAACAACTGTCCAAATTTCTCAGATAAACATTTCCAAATAAGTATTACAAGTAAGTCTTCATTCCTTTCTTTTGAAAAGTTTATCATCAGTAACTAATTATATGTTGCAGGTTACTCCTAACTTGATGAAGGCATAAAATGTTCATAAACTGATAATGTCTTTTAGAAGTCCAAGATCTATGCATTTCATGCTTCTAGGTATAGGTGGCCAATTAGGCAGCTTGGGTAATGGGAGTCAAAAGAGGTCAACTTTAACGAAGGTTAAAAAATTAACCTGGCATGCCAGAACTTTTTTTAGTTTCATATAATACTAGCTTATTATATATGATTACAAAAAAATAATTAATAAAATGTTAAACCAACTTCTTCGAGAAAGACATTTAAGAGGTCATAAACCACCTAAATATATACTCTAGACGACTCTTAGTTTCCCGTCTCATTTGACCTGCTCCCTTTTAAGTTAACTTTTCCTGTTTGACCCGTTATGAATAATTATAACTCCAATTAACCCATTTTACCATGTACGAATAAAAAATACTCCCTCTGGTTCTAGGTGGAACAATAGAGATACACTTTTAAAACCACATATCAAAATGACAACAGTTATAAGATAAAATAGTAATTTAGTAGCTATTTTGGTAGCTGTTTGTGACCACAATTGAGTACCTCTACAAACAGGGATTAGGGTTATTAGATTATCTTACTTATAAGCATCGTTTGAGAAAACTAAATGAGTAAGCATAGAAGAGTTGGCTTCATCTCGAAAGTAGACTGTTATCTAGAACTGTTGCCGGGTTCGTTATCATCGTTTAGAGCATATTATTAAATTAATGTAATTAACATAAAAAATTTATGGTAAGATATTATAAATATCAACCATCGTTATATCTAGTATAACCAGGTAAAGATAAGGGATTAAAAATCAACAATGCGCCAGCCGCATATTGCTCACACCTTTTAGAGGAATGTATGTCCATTTCCATATGATTCCCTTTAACAGATTCATCTTCGCTTGTCCTGCTAAAAGAGAGATGATCAGTGCCATCATCCGCACTAACATCTTCATGAATGGATGCCTCAGGTACAGAACTGTCGAGATGCTCCACTGGATCCAGAATGGTAATCTATTACAAATTTACAATCATGTCATTAGCAGTGAAGTGACAAATTTAGGTAGTTCAAAATTTCAGCAAAATTATGGGTGAAAAATCATACTTGTATAACATCTGAATCACGATCCACTGGATGCCATACATCCATTGACGATTGGCGCTCAAAGATGCTGTTTGCTACCTGAATGGCTTGACCTTTCCCCTGAAACAATAGTTTATGCTGTAAATAATCTTGGAACCAGCAACCAACTAATTTCACTTAACAATTTTTTTGGTTCTGTATACGATCTCATGCTCAAATCCACCTACTTATGCCTTCTGTCTAAAGATAAGTTGAGTCGCGTATGTAATTTACATATATTTACAGATTATAAGTTTAGTACTCCAAAGTAGACTTTGTTCAACCCACCTCCACTAATTGTGCAGGCTCTGAGGCTGTAGTTCCACTAGATATATGTCCTGTATGACGATATTCATCCTGCACAAAACATCAAATAAGTTTCCTTTTATCAATAATGTATATGAAGCAGCATTCACAAGAAGATTGCAAACAATTAACATTTGAATGTATAAAGCTTTTTCAGAAAATTCATCATCAACATGAAGAATACAATGCCATTTCTGCCCTCCGACTTACTAAGGATCGGTGCGTATAGAAAAGTTTACTCAGAATAAGAGTCTATTACCATCTTGTTGCAATAAAGCTTCCAACTATCTTCATTAAACCCAAAATTGAAATAGTCTGTTAAATCTGCTTCGGGATGCTTCCATGGCTTGTGCTCAAATATATCAATATTTACATCTAGTATGTTCCTGTAAGATGTATATCAGTAAATACAGGCACGTCAATATGTACATCTATTCAGCATCTTCACAGGTCTATTAACTAGAGTGGCAATGCATTTGCGACCCTCTTTTGCATGTATAATACTTACCTAGCTCGAGGAAGTGAGAACCCTTGTCCATTTTGAGGTCCCGCCAATCTTGACCCCAATCGATGACAATACCCGTTGTCCTCCCATGACATATACGCTGCTGCCACACTTCCATATCCTTTTAAATCACTTCCATATGCTGTCGACTGATATCTTAGATACTGCAAACAAAAATCTATAAATTCAGAAAACTGCTACAGCAAGATAATATCAAAGTAATATTTACAACAATAACAATGAATATTATATCATGCAGTTACATTTTGTCATCAGCTACATAAGAAAATTATGTTGAAGTAGTGAGAGCTATACTGCCATATCGAAATCAAAGTAATTGAACAATTAATGACTTTCAAGGGGTGTTTGGACATGCGTTGTAATAGTGTTATGGTGAATACAATATCAGATAATCATTGTTATTCAAAAGGCACATTTAAAGTAATAATCAGTTTCTTATGTTTAACATCTGTACTGTTCGTCTATAGAAGAGTATTTTGAGCCTCAGAATCAAATTCATAATATCCGTTTTACTCAAACACTCAAAACTGATCATTGCAACTTCAAGTTTGCGCGCACATCGAAACACCCTAGCAATCATCTATTCATATCGTAGGACTATAACTCAAAAGCACAATTCAACAGGAAGCAAGATCTATAACACATGTTACCTCTACCAAAACCTATGCATCACATGTGGTCACATTCCAAAACAATTTTAAGCTAGTGTGAGCTTTTTTTAAACAGCTTATGCATATTGATACAGCTAATAAGCACTTTTCAGTGTTTAAACTTTCATTAGAGCCAAATAGATTATTCTAATCAACATAAAAATACATGATTATAAATCAAACCTTTTTATTATAAACTTCATCTTCTTTGTAATCAATGAATCTCACTCAAAATAATTGTAACCTGCAATTAAACAAAAAACCGTAAATAAAAGTACAAAATTTTTATAAACAAAATTAAATGATGTTTGTGTGTAGAAATCAATTGGCACACATAATTTTTTCTCTAGCTTTGTCAATAACTTCATACATGTATATTCTAAAATTTGAAGCCCAATTAGGAGGTGTGGGAAGCTAAAGGATTGAATATCTCATTTATTTGGAGGATGGTTTGTATTCTTTATGGTTGTAAATGCAGGATGTTCTATATACCCGTAACTGCAACAACAGTTCATATTCGAAGCACTTGAATAGCACTTTCTGGAAAGCTTGAATAGAAGTTCAACACCTGCAAAGCTTTTAATGATACTGCCCCATTAAATTTAGGAGCTTAACATACAAAACAACAAAAAATAACATAAAACCATAATAAAAATCCGAGATCGATTCGGTATGATTAAACCCTAAAAATATGATAATCCTCAATAATGAAATTAGATCCTCAAGAATGGAATTAGGCTTAATTAATTAACAATACTTACATAAAATTTGAAGCTTGGTTTTGCAATCACACTGTGCAACCTTCGTCGGAAAACTCAAAAGATCCAAGGAGCCTGATGTTGTGTGTGTGTTAGATCGAAGGAGTCTGATGTTGTGTGTGTGTGTTGGTGAGCCAGGAACTCTTCATATCTGTGGTATTCATTGTTGGTGTAAATGTGGTTGTAACTGCTGGACTCTTCACATCTATGGTGTAAATGTGGTACGCATCACCTTGCTGCACAACACGCTGCGCAACTTGTACATTGTATCAACACTAATGACAATTAAATTAGAGGACCTAAGTTTATAATATAATAGATTTATATTTTGATAAGACTATTTATATATTGTTGTTTTCTTTGACAATACTTTCTTTATATTCTTTTTATTTTATTTTAGTTAATAATTTTTTTCCTCCTCCTCATTACTCCGTAAACCCGCATTATTCCGCAAAACGTCACCACCAGGCCTAACAGAATCACCATCACCGTCACTATTTAACACAATATCCAAATCATCCTCAGAATCATCATCATCATCATCATCTCCTTCAATAAATATTTCTATTTCTTTCAATGACATCTAAAACACTATTAATTTGTGGAGCAATGTTAATGGCGGAAGATGCTTCGAGTTCAACGTCTGCGTATAAGTCGCCGAAATCGTCGTCTTCTGCTACTATATCTTGTTCCATTATTTTTTAGTTGTGGTTGTAACCCTTTTTTTTTTTTAATTTAAGTTAGTTTAGGTTTGGGGAAATGAAGTGATTTTTGGTTGTTGCATTTTAATTTGTTAGGGTGATTTTGGAGAGAGATTTGTTTAGGGGTGGGAATGGAATGGAAGGTTTTGTGAAATGTTTTCTTTGGCTTTTTCTTTTTCTTTCGCAGGAAACCCTTAAACCCTAATTACGAAGTAAAAGAAGTTGTCATTATTTCATTATTAGTTAATTCTATCATGAAACAAACGAGTTGTTCGGTGCCCGCGCTTTGTAGCAGAGCCGTTTTTGATATTTTCTTTTTTATATATTGTTTTCAAAAACGTGCTTAACCTTGTTTCGTGTATATTTCTTTATATATATTTTTTAAGGTGTTTGTATCGTTTTTTTATGACTTATATATATATGACAAAGTCATTCAAATAAACGAAATGGAATAAATGATGGCGAGTCGTGATTTGCATCAAATTTAGTATGATGGGTTCTTTTTTTAGTTGTATACTTTGTGTGAGAAATAATGTCATTTATGCGCATTTATTTTTTGTCGTAATTGTTTCCCGTGGTGTTGCTTCGGAAGCGAAAAATTAAATTTGTTCATATGTGGAAAATAAGAAAGGGTGTTGGAATAGTTTTACCGCTTTTTTTTTAATTAATGTTTATGTTTTGTTTAATAAAAATTTAGAATTCGGACTTTTTGTGAATTCATTACTTACACCAATATGAATAATATAAATATGTAAGAACAAATAAAGAAAATAAGAGTTAGAGAAAGATCAAACCACCAACACAAGGGATTTTATAGTGGTTCGGTTACGAAGCGCCTCTTCGTCCTACTGTACTCCTCGAGCATCTAACTCGAGAGTTTTCTTCACAATGTCAACAAACTCCCTTATGGCGGAGAAAAAACCGTTACACAACATTCGCTTATATTCAATTTCGACACTAAGATAGATTGTCGAGTTCGAATCTTAGCTAGAAAACACCATTGTCTTTTCAACGACTTGCATTAATTCTTCATTACTTTCACGACTTCACAATACACAACTTCTTCACGCCTTAGTATTCTTCACTACACTACTTCACTACTTCACTTCTACTTTCACACCTAACTATCACAACTTGGATGAATCTCACCTAAGATTAACTATTACTTACAACAATCCATCAAGATCTATTTACTACATAACTTTACAAGATATACAAATAATTTACAAGTTATGATATGGATGCAATAAGATTGCAACAACACACAAAGGTGTAATACTTTTTCACTTGATGGTAAGAAGTATTATTATCTTGCACTTGAGGAATTGAGCTTGGATCACTTTGAAACAAAGCTTTATGATTAAATGATCAAAGGATTTTAATGAGATGTGTGGGCTATTTTTTTATCAAAAAGAATGAGTGCAAAATGTGAGAAAATAGTGGAGAATAGTCTAGTATTTATAGGACTTTATGGAAGAGCGTTTACCTATAGGCGGTCCCCTTAAATAGGTGGGTGGTCCCCTTAAAGATAAGGGGGCCGCCCGTGTATTTAAGGGGGCCGCCCTAGACTGGGTGCACCCCAGTTTGTCCTTTTGTGTATGGAGAATTTTTTGGAACTTTCTAGCCGTTTTAAGTCCGAAAATTTGAATTTCAAAATGTTTATTTTGAATAAAACATTTCTTTTAATTGTAGAAAATGTTTTGTAATGTTTTAAAAATGTTACAACATTTTATTAAAGTGTGAGTTGAATAAAAATTTCCTTTGATCATATAAATGCAATTTAAGCCATTTATTTATTCTTACCTTTAAGTGTTTTAATTTTCGAAAATTTAAAAATTTACTTTGACTAATTACTTGTTTACGTTTTAATTTTTACATTGAACGTTTTATAATTTTTGTTGATTATCAAAACGTAAAATGATGTTGTTGGGGATTTTTAGATTTGATGTGACAAATTTAAATAAAAGAATGAAAAACATAAAGGGACTTTACATCTAGCAGATCAGATTTTACAAGCTGGTGGAGAATTATGAAGATTTGGTCAAAGTTTACAAGATTAAAATTAGGAAAGTATTTAATTAGTTTAAATAGTTTCTTTATCATATTAATTTACTTCCTTTGTAAGTCATGATCTCTCCCTATATAAGGAGATCATAGACATGTGTTTTAAAAATAGCAGAGTCGACTGATGAGAGTCAAATAGTAAAAGGTGTGTGTGTGTACACCATAGTTAGATAGTTAGTTGGTGTAGCCCCAAGATTGTGTTTGGAGAAAGAGGAAACATTTGAATGAAAAACCTTGTTCAATAACAATTGTCTTCATTATATTCCGCTGCATAATTGTTATCATTGTTATTGTTTATCCTAGATATTAGATCTAAACAATCTGAGTCTTAATAACGATCTAAGAGGTCTTAACAGACTCATCAATTGGTATCAGAGCCTCGTGGCTCATGATATCTAGGATCTACAAGGTTTTTGGTATCGTGTTCTTGATGAAAAGAATGATCGAATTTTCTATTTTTGGCGATTGGTTGATTTAGTAAAGATTAGGGTTTTTGCAAACCCTAATTCAATAAAAACAGGATTGGTGATCTATAATGTTCCTACTAGCTTTGGTGAGTTAATCTTTTGATTGATGATGAACCCTAGTATGAATGAATGATGAAGGAAACAAGAGCATAAAAAGATACAAGATTTAGGGTTTTCAAAACTCTAATGGTTGAGTTTCTTGTCGTCGTGATAATATAGCAGCAGGTCTTTATGTTTTGACAAGCAAGGTTACAAGATAAGCTCTATTGGTGGTACATTAAGATTGATAGAAGTTATTGATTTAACAAATGCTGCTCGATGTTGACTTAATAATGTCAATAAAATGTCTGTACTGCTCTTTTTTGTTAATACTGTTGGCTTCGTGGATGTTTGTACTGCTAAGGTAATTTACCACTGCTCGCCTTGAATTCAGTACTGCTTAAAATAGAAGCAGTTTGTTACTACTGCTGTTGGGCGTAATGGAAGTAAGTGCTGCTAGCTTTGGGTTTATAAAAAGTTAATATTGTTCGAGCTCCAATGGTATGTTAATACTGCTACCTGATTTTTAGTACTGCTAGTATTGGGCTTAAAAAGTTTATACCACTAGTTAAAGGTTAGTACTGCTTGTTAAAAGTTTGTACTGCTGGCTTAATGTTTGTACTGCCATTGGAAAGCAGTTAATACTAGTAGTTATGTCCGATATCAGACAATGAAGAGAGTTAGTACTGCTAGTTACACTCGATATCGGATGACACACATGGTTTGGATCTCAGACAGAAGTGAAGTTATTTCAGGTTATTCTTATTGATTTTATGGCTCGTTTTGGGGATTTATTGAAGATGTGATTACGAAGACGATTGATTATCACTTATTTGATGTTGTAGTTGAGTTTCACAGATGCGTGTTCTTATCATACCTTTTAGCAGGAGGTAACTTGTTCATGCTTATAAACGATGTGACGAAGACTTGATGAATCTAGCAAAAGTGTGTGGTTTTTTTTATGGTGCTCAATGCTCACATTTGCTATCACTTAGTATGTGTCTCATAGAAGATGAGGATTTTGTCAAGAGGTTGCGGTCTACTTATACTTTTTGGTCTCAGTATGAGTTTGGAGTCACGTGGATAGTACAAGATATAAGATACAAGTTTATGATATTCTACTTCTTCATCAAATTCGTTATACTCAGTTTTCTTTATCAGTAATCATTACATAGAGCCTATAGAGTTCGAGATTCAAGAGATGGTAAACATATTGGTTTCAGGGGAAGCTTATTGTTAAAATGAATAACCATCTACATGCACAACTTAAGGGGAAGGTCATTACTACTGCTAGTCATTGTTAATACTGCTAGTTTACACTTTCTACTGCTTGAGTTCATTATTTATGTTGAACTTCATGGAGTGTAATTTGAGTCAGTAGAAAGCTTGGATTAAAAGTCTTGATATATGATGTGTGGTTGTGAAGATCAAAGTTGCATACAGTCCCCTCTTGAATGAAGACAAAAAGGGGAAGATGATTATATGAAGAGAAACTTATAGATCCTGTGATGGTGGCATGACATGGAGAGTTTAACTTAAGGGGAAGATCTTAAGTTAAGGGGAAGCAGTTAGCAGTTTACAAGGAAGTTTTGTTTCATTCAGGGAGATGATTACATCTCAACTTCAGGGGAAGCTTTGGTTTTATGATGAAGTTCGTACACGACTTTGTTTGTTTTGTCATCATCAAATAGGGGAAGATTGTTGGGATTCTAGATTTGATGAGACAAAATAAATAAAAGAATGAAAATTAAGGATTAAATCTAGCAGATCAGAATTCTACAAGCTGGTGGAAAATTATGAAGATTTGGTCAAAGTTTACAAGATTAAGATTAGGAAAGTATTTAATTAGTTTAAATAGTTTCCTTATCATATTAGGAAAATATTTAATTAGTTTAAATAGTTTCCTTATCATATTAGGAAAATATTTAATTAAGTCATGATCTCTACCTATATAAAGAAGATTCATAGACTTAGGTTTTTATAGATAGCAGATGTCGACTGAATGAGTGTCAAAATAGTAAAAGGGGTGTGTATGTGTTACACCAAAGGTAGATTATAGTAGTTAGTTAGTAACCCCAAGTTATAGTTGGGGTAATAGGGAAAACGTCATGAATTAAGAAAACTTTGTGATACATTGTTTGATTGTGTATCTGATAATTCCATTGTGCTTATTTCAAATCATTGTTATTGTTTTATCCTAGATATAAAAGATTAATCAATCTAAGCTTAATCCGATCTGTATCATACCAGATGGGGATTGTTAACCCAAAACTGTTTGTATATCACATCTTCAATTTAATCATAAACGAGCCATAAAATCTATAAGAATAAACTGAAATAATTTAATCTTCTGTTTTGATTGATCCACAGTCGGGGAAAGGGAACTAACAAGTTGGTATCAGAGCTTATTGAGGAAGTTTGGAATACAAAGAAGAGCCATCCTACAACTTTGCATTTTAATATAATTCTTTGGCTTATACATCCTTTCAAGAAGATCTTCACAGTTTAGATAATGAGGTATATGATGATTTCCTTTTGTTCTTTAATCATGTAGGAAAAAAACAGGAATAACCTCAACATAAATTATCAAGTTAACTAAAGAACTTTAGTGATTGGTGCGAGAACTGGACTTGTATAATACAAAATAGGTTTATCACAAGTTGAGGCTTAGACTTGTATGATTGAAAAATAATGAATGACTAACGTTCTGTGAAAGAATTAGAGTCCTTGAGAGAGATTTAGAGCTTAAGATAATAAATTAAAAATTAAGAATGAATTAGAGGATGTTAAAGAGGAAAACAAAGACAGCATAGATTTTAAAATAAAAAATTTGAAAATTCTGCAAAAGATCTAGACTGTCTCTTAGGGACTCAAAGATCTGTTAAGGATAAGAAGGGTCTGGGGTTAATGAGTATACTGCTGTGCCACCTCTCTGGCACAAGTTATTCCCTTTAAGAATAATCTGTCTTGACAGGTTTGCCTTGAATTTGTTGATGACATCTGTTACTGATTATAGTAGGCATACACTAGCATAGATGTGCCAAGTATGACAAGTGAAAGTGATTTCTTTCTTTGATACAAAAAGGACCTAGTTGGTAATGTTTATCAATAATCCGATGAATTAGGTGTGTAAAGGAAACTGGTTGTCACTAGTGTCCTCTATAGTTAATTATATGAAAATCGCTCTTGGAAAACCAACTGTAAAGTATGCTAGAAATGTACAGGTACAAAGGCCTAGGGTAAATCAAAAGGGGAAACTGGAATAATCAGATAGGTCTCCCAACTCAGCTAGGAAGTGACTTCTATGTTTGATCAAGAAAGCCTGCTATGTATGTGGGAAGTTTTGAACACCTGCAGTATGATACCTGTCAAACACTAGAGAAATGTTAATGATCAACAACAGGTTGTAAACCAGTATGAAACTCAAAAGAGGTGAATCATCACTATTCAACAGAATAAACTACCCCCTATTCAAAAAGAATAGGATTCCACACAAGCTATTTTGATGCAGGTTGGGAGAAAAAACAATTAAATGCTGCTAAGCCAAAGAGCAGATGTACCTAATGCTGTTAAGCGCTTCAGCATGTTAGGTTTAGAAGCTAAAGAACAGAGTAATAGATCTTGTCTCCAAAATATCAAGGCATCAATCACTTTGAAAAAGATGTTATTAACATAGATGCACAAGGCAGATTCAAGTCTGTGATGGCCTTGGGTTCCCATAAGCCAGATGATTTGAAGGATACTTCCAAAAAGGAGGAAAAATTCTCAATATTGATGAAGAGCACTTTGGTTTCAGATGAATGCACAGCACTCAGGGGAGGCTTGCATGAGCTATGATCAAGAATTTGATGCCGAAATTACTACTGTTGGGTGCAGAAGTTGATTGATATTGCTGCTGGATATTTAAGTGTAACACAGAAGGAGTGCAGCAAAGACAAAAGATAAGACGAAAGGCTAGAGGATTTCCAGAGAGAAGGTCTTTATATTCAAGAACTTCTTCAAAAGAATCATCACAGGCCCAAAGATCTAAGAAGATGAAGTGTTTGAAAGAAATCCTCTCTAATAGAAATGTTTGAATTTACAAGAACTTGATGATTTGAAGGTAAATCAAAAGTTTCTAGGGGGGATTATTGGGAATTAAACTTATCATACTTAGTACTGCTCACAAGTTACAACTGCCAAGTCTATTAATCAGTTAGGACCTGCTAGCGTAAGTTCGTACTACTCTTAACTAGAAGGTACGCATAACTTAAGCTGTTGAGGACTTAAGAGACTATTGGATATGCGCAGCGCGATACTTAACTGTGTGAGAACCTACTAGATTAATGTATTGCTGCTGTAATTAATGCTGCGATGATTAGTCAACAAATAGAAGATGAAGTTATTGCTGCTGCTGAAGTTAATGGTTGATTTATCTTATAATCGATGACTGAAGTTAATGCTAATTGATTTGAAATTAATGCTGATTTGTCTAAATATTTTGGGAAGTAGTATTTAAATATTAGTTTTTGTATTTAATACTTTGACTATAATACATAGGTAATATATATAGACCAATGAAGGAATCCAGAGTGTATAAAAGGGTTACCTTGGGCATATAGTTTACATATCTCTAATCTGCAATATCAATCTTAAATACATTTTCTCTTAGCTTTAATGGTCTGTGTATAACACCTAGTACTGGATTGAGTTACTCGTATTATTAATCAATAATATGAAAGCTTTTTTGTATTTAATCACTATTCACTCATTTGCAATTGTGTGTCTTCTTGATCATTAAAGTTAGATTCCGGCATAACCTTTGGTTGAATCATCTTACAAAGTTTCTCTCATTGTTAGTTTGGATTTATCCAAAGGTGGACAATAACTCTTTTTTAGCTAACTGCATCTAGATACATTGTTTGGGACAACAGTCTAGAATTGTTTATAGTCTTTGATTTATTCAATCATAAAGTTTCTTTATAGTTGTCTTGGTTTATTTAATACAATAAGATTTCTTAACAAGCTAAGCAAGATCTATTCAAGTGGGATCAACAAGTAGGATTTGGAGTTCTAAATAACTCCTTAGATCATTTAAGCTCAGATTGTTTATATCTTATATCTAGGATTAACAATAACAATGATAACAATATGCAGCGGAATATAAATAAGAACATCAATGCTATTGAACAAGGTTTTATTACCATAAGTTTCCACTAATCCTCAATTTTATATGATAAGTATAGAACGGTTACCACCTGTTACTAGGGATTAAGTTACTTGATCTTAAGGGGCTAAACCACATAACTAGACGTTTATTCTTTAGGGTTACATACACACATGTTTTCTTTTGTGTATATCAAACTAGACGCCTATGAATCTCTTTATATAGAGAGATATCAAGGCTTAAATGTAGTAGATAAACATTAGACAACATAAATCTTTTTAAACATTCCTAAGGGGAATAATTTCTGTTATCTTTATCTTTTTAAGGATATCTTTTTAATCTTCATCTTTTTGATATTCTTTGACCAAATCTTCATTAATTCTCCATCAGCTTGTAGAATTCTTTAATGACGATTTTGATCTTGTGTTTTTTACTTGTTTCTTTTGTTCATCAAAATTATAATTTTCCTAACATCTTGATGATGCAAAAAGGATGGACTGATCTCAACTATGAGTGATGGTGATCAGAATGAAGGAGGCTCTTAAAAGCTGTCTAATTTTTTTCTTAATTATTTTATGACTTGTTTTATGTTGTAATTTATGTATTTAATTGATCTTAACTACGGTGTTTATGGCATATTATACTACTGTTTAGGACATCTGTTACCTATTATTTATGTTTTAAGTATTTGTTTTAAACTTGGTTGGATCAGGCATTTGTTTAGTCCATGTGTTAAAGCCTATTAAATATTTTTAAAACCAACAGATGCCCCAAACCTACCAAGTCCCAATAAACCTAAAAGGAGGAAAGAGTGGGGGGACATGGCCCAAAACTTCTACCCATAACATAACAAGGCCCAAACCAAAAATTAACCAAAACCTTACAAGGTGCCCAAAAAAATAACACGGCCCCCGCAAAACTAACAAGGCCCTAAAGTATAGTAGAGCATTTTGTTAGTATTAGCTTGATCAAAATATTTAAATTGTTACACATACATTTATTAATTACATCATGTTGTAACCACCTATTATAATTAATGAGATTTTCCATACACATCGATAAGTGTATTAAAAATCTCAACCTTGTTTATTTTCAAAAGATAACTTAAAAAATGGATTCATTAAGGAAAGCCAAGGATGGGAAATATTTGCTCGAATATAGATGACTCTGATCTATAGCTTTCAGCCCCTCTCAGTCTTTACCAAAATTAGCAACACAAGTTTTTACACAAACTCAGAAATGGATAATGTTGGAGAAAAGACGATGTAGGATAAGAAATTCCTAACGTACCAGCTGGTATTTTCAAACAGATAAGGTTCAAAAAACTGATGTAATTTAAAGATGATCCACTAAGAGTATTGGAAACACAATTTTGATTTGTGAGTGAGGATGTCGATTTTCAAAGTATTAGTCCATGAGGTTAAGGCGCTTGCTTGAGTTTATGAATGATCGTTGATGCCGTAATTTTAGATTTTAAAATATATTTTTAACCAAGGTTTTAAATTTTAAAACTCGATTACCGAACCACGTTCTAAGGGCAGAGAAACCGCTCCGATCTGTGGGTAAGTATAGAATGGTAAATCCAGGTCGTCCCATAGAGCTAAAGATTGGTATTAGTTTTAATTGAAATATCACGTTTTGAAAATTGGTTTTTGATTTGAAATTAAAGGACCTTATTAAAGATTAACAATAAAATAAATAACTAAAAATAAAAGAGTTGGAGATGCACTAAAGAGACAAAAAAACATGCTAAACCTAGTTACTTTATTTACTAATGTTATGAAAATGACTTTCCTGTGCAATTTGTTTAACTATGGTGTTCATCAGTGGTTTCTAAGGTTGATTTGGACTTGTAATGATGCATATTTTGTCTACCTTATACTTCCTGCGATTCAAAATTGTCCTAAATCATCTTAGGAGGTTGGTTATCCAGGTGCAGTGATAATCCAACTATTCCCAAAATATATTAATTACTATAAAGATTATTAACATCTTGAAAGAGTTTATGTGCTTATTTAAGTAATACTAAAGTGATAAGTGCGGTGATCCGGTAGTTCCTACACAGAGGTAATGGGGTTAGTGATCCGCCCTAGTTACCCATGGCATGGATACATATTGAAAAGATAATCTAAATAATGGGGCAACGCTAAGGTCAAACCACCCGTACTACGCCAAAACCATGGGTTAAACGAGAGTCAAGGAATATCTAAATGAAAACCTATAATTTAACAGGGAAACACATCACTATCAAAACGTAACTACAATAAATAGGCCAGCATTTTAAATGCTTTGTGGTCATGGTAAAGGAAACACAATAAGAATAGAGAAATCTCATGATTGAAAACTCATAATTCTTACAGTATTCGTATTTGAACGATTAAATACAAAAAGTAAATAAAGAGTGATCTACCGTTCCTGTGCTTTTTAAGTATATTAAGTGATAAGTGCGGTGACCGATTAGTTCCTACACTAGGTAAGGAGTTAGTGATCCTCCCTAGTACCTATTGGATCCCATATTGACTAGATAATCTAATAATAGGGAACGCTATTGTTACGGCGTAACTTATAAATGTGTTATGCCATAACCATCATACACGGCATTCCATATTTAAACAATTTGTTACGGCGTAACCAGATATGGTGTTACGCCGTAACCTTCAAATAATGTCCATAAGTATGTGATCTTCATTCCATATTTGTCGATCTTCATAGTTACGGCGTAACTGGATATGGTGTTACGCCGTAACTCTAACTTTGACAAGATTTCCTTCCAAATATATGGTTACGGCGTAACTAGATATGGTGTTACGCCGTAACGTTGTCCTTGATCTTCGTACTTGCTTAATATATGTTACAGTGTAACCATTTTTGGTGTTACGCCGTAACATTCTTCAAATATTTGCACTTTGAGCCCTTTTTCCCTTGTTTCTTGTCACTTTCCTGCATTTCACCTGAAAACTACAAAATGATAGAAAATATCTCGTTTTCGAGTATTAGTGAAACATTTGCAAGTAATATAGGGGGTAATTTGACACTAAAAAGTATTAAATATTTGATGTTATCAAATATCCCCCCACTTGACTTCTGCTTGCCCTCAAGTAGAACCTGTTAGAAGATTTCATAAAAAGATTTCTCGAGAATAACTTCAAGAAATGAATTTATAAAACTCTATATGTATTATATATATATATATATATATATACATTATATATATATATATATATATATATTATACATACATATATTTTAATTATTATACATCCATGTATACATGTATGTATATATGTATACATGTATGTATATATATATATGTATATATATATATATACATGTATATACATATATACATGTATATACATACATACATGTATATACATACATACATGTATATACATACATACATACATACATACATGTATACATACATACATATATGTATACATACATACATATATATATACATATATATATACATATATATATTATTTTACAGGTTTAATATTATTTATTTAGTATTACTACTACTACTACTATTATTATTACTATTGTTACACTTAACTTGATTTAAGATTCCTTGACGACAAGGTTCAAGTGGAAATGATCTACTTTAAAATGTTAAGGGTATGGTATTTTTAGTATGTACTCACAGAATGGATATTCTTTTGATTTTACCACATAATATCCCTTTTTCGATGTCTTAATTGGTCAGTCATTTTCTACTTTATTGTTAACGATGATAGGAGGTAGTGGATCTATTTGAATTTTCGGAGGATCATCGGATTTTCCAATTTTGGTGAATACCGCATTCACTTGCTAAGTTTGAGCTGGAGTAGGTGGTTCAGTCATGTTGGTTTGTTCTGAAGATACGTTTTGAGACTTCTCCCACTCATGTATTTTTCTTTCGATGCTTTTAAATATGGTTTGACAATTCTTTTCGTTTTGTTTCATCTTTAGAATCATATCTTTAACATTGTTCTTGACAATCATATTTGTAACTCTTTGACCATCCAAGAATTTGGTGATTGATTTTCAAGATTAGTTTTAGTTTGATCATCCCTTGTCAAAAGGTTATCTATGAACAATTCTCATGCTACGGATATAGCTTTTGAAATGTTCGAGATCTTGTTTCACGTCATAGTTTTAATTCTAGTGAGCAATTTTAGAATCCATTATTCGATTTAGGATCGTAATTTCGAAATCATGAGAATTGGTTTTTGATAACCTTCAGTTCGTGTATAGATGCTTCATGAGTTTACAATTGGCGTGTCATCATTCATGTGGATTTTAGAAGTGTTGTTATCTCCAAGGTTGTTATAGTTCTTACGCATCTTTCATTTTTAAGCTCTAGAATTAATGAATCCATTTTTTATAGTTATAGGCTTCTAAATTTTTTCAATAATCTGTGAAATTATCACTTATTACTTTTACTTCCATCAGTGAAAACAACAGATTTTCGATGATGTTTGTTTTGAGATTTAATGGACCAATCAAGTTTAAAAAGTACTTTGTCATCGAGAAATTGAAAGGCTTGATTAGGAGTTTTGTAGAGGAAGATTCCTCCAGCTGCTTCATCCAAGATTCCTTGAGTGGGTTCGTCTATAGTCTAGACCATGATAATATATTTGAATAATAGTTCCTTTAGTCAGACCGTGCCCATGACATTCTTGAAGCATGTTCTTCAGTCGTAATCAAGCTTCGGTTAGACTTTCACATACGTTTTGAAAGAAATTTTTGATTTCAAGTAAAAGACGGTTAAATAACGAAGGTGGAAAGAATACGTTTATAAAAACTCTTTTCATTTGTTCCCACGGAGTTATAGACTCTTCATTAAGTTCGTTAAAGCAGGTTTTAGCTTCATCACACAAGGAAAAAGGAAATATCAAAAGTTTGACAGTTTCGCTTTGAGTTTCACCATATTCGAACATATCATAGATTGCGAGAAATTCACGGATGTGGTCATGCGGATCGGCCTGCAGATAAACCATCGAATTTCTTTCCCAAATCATTTGGTTTTTTCAAGTGGGTACTCATTGATAAACAAAGTTGTCATCATGTCACGTCAAACTATGACAGAATTAGGAGGTCGGTGCTCAATCTTAGCACTTTCCCACATGGTTGATCTCTAGGATCGTGAGCTATTATTTCTTCGAGTGTAATTGGTTGGGGTTCGACATCATCTTCAGGTATATTTATGACGGCAAATTCGTTCACGGAGGAATGTTGAGTTGAAAATTTGAGTGATTCGATCTGAATTGATTCTTTTTGGATCATTTTAAATTTACACGTTCTTTGTTATTTATATTTATTTATATATTAGATTTACAAGTTGGTTTTTCCCAAACAAGAGTGTGGATTTTAAACATACGTTAAGTATTTTTCAAAAAAAGACCTTTTTATTTATATTATTAAGGGTATATGATATAATAGTCAAAATAAGTAAATTATTTTATCTATATATTTATATTTTTATTTTTTGATTTAATTAGTATATAGTCTATATTTTAATTCTAATTATATAAAAAAATAAGGATAATGGATAAAAGATATTTTTTAGATGGAAAAAGTGCAGCGCACTCCAAAGTGGAGTGCGGCGTATTGCACGTTTACAAAGCAAATTCAAATGAAAACAGGGAAGTGTGGCGCACAAAGAAAAATGTGCGCCGTACTTGCAGACACAAAGGAAGATTTTCAGAAACTAAACACGTATAAGAAAACAAATAGCACAAAACAAGCAACAAACTGATAACAACTTAAAACAATTCTCCTTCGGAACGGCGCCAAAAACTTGATGTGTGTTTTGCAAGCTTTAAATTAATAATACTAGAAATACCGATTTTCACTAAAAACACAACACTCGGGAAAGCCATACCCTCTTCGTGTATAGTATGCTTGGAGGCAGTTTTAAGGTAGTCACAGGGGTCCTCCCAAGAGAATTGAAGTTTCACGGTTTGTAATTAACGGGCCTATGGTCATATGATTGTCACGGGATCAATTTTAACCACAACGTGTTATAACGATATGTAATGAAAGCAATTATATGGTTGATTCAAAGAAAAATATTAAAGCATGTTTGTTTAGGAAATGATCACTAAGAGAATGATATGTTTAAGATAGTGTTTATAAGTTTAGAAAGCAAGATAACACAAGTTACAATTCCTTTCGGCCTTTAAGTGTAACTAGTGATTATATCGATTAATAACAACAAATCCTTTCGACCTTTATAAGTTATTATAACCAATATATATATTTTGAAATGATAGAACACATATATAAAAAACCCTTTCGGCCTATATTCTTATATAAAATATGTTTTAGCAATTCAATAAACAAGTATCCAAACACATCATATCAAAGATCACATTATGCCTAAACAAACATTAAGCGACTATCATAATCAAGCAAGAACAAAAACACATAACATCTCATCATGGAACTTTAGTAAGATCATATACAATGAATAACATGATTTATACCAACTTCAAGAGAAAATGTTTGATGATTCACAAGTTTTATTTTCTCAACGAAAACTTTATTTATATTCAAAAGTAACCCAGAAACTTTATGATCATTCTGTCACAACTAGCTTATAAGCTTTTGATATTACACTTCCACTTACAACTTCCTTGGATGGATTAAAACCTAGGAATATTGATGAACTACAAGCAAGTTCAACCAAATTCCCCAAGAACTTCTCCTAACTTTGATTCTACTTGTTGTGATGATGTGGTTACCAAGGGTGGTTTGGATCAAAGGTTTGTCTATGGCCTTTATTACAAAAAAAAATCAAAAAAATTCCCTATTCTAATGGTATTATTACACAATATTAGGATGATGTGTGTGAGAATATATGAAATGTGAGAGCCAAAGGAGGCTTTATAAAGGCTGTTCGGGGCCGAAAACCGCCACACTTTTTTATTTGTGCGTCTCACTTTGTCTATGTCGGTTTCATTCATTAATGCAGCAGAAGTGCGCCGCACTTTTTAGGAAGTGCGGCGTACTTGGTGATTTTATACTTCATATCAGCTGTTCTTAGGCGATTTTTAGGGTTTCTAACCCTATTGTACTCATCATTACTCCATGTTTTATTGAAGTGAAGTTCCTTTATCCCTTTAATCTTTCAATATGTCTATGTATTGTTTGATTAATTGTTCTTCACTTTCAATAAACATGTTTGGCTAAATTTAATTTGTGTTTGCTTATGATTGCATGAAACCTAGTTGTTTATTTTGTTTTATTGCTTCTTGTTAATGATATGCGCGTTAGGCTTTAGAAAACTAGTTATAAAATATTACATTAGCATAGACGTCTAGAGAAACGCGGCTAGGTTATATGATACCCACGCAATAGTCTTCATACTACCTTGCCATTTGGGCAGATTCTGAGTTAGGTGTTTAATCATTTAAATACTTACATATTTCATTACGAGGGTGACGGGTAATAAAACAAGAGACGAAAACTAGGGAGTAGTGCATGATTAGGTAAACACATTTGTTTAACCATAAGAGTTTTCCTTCAACCTTTTCTTTTCTTGTAATTAGAATAGAATTAGGAGTAGTTTAATTAGTTTAAAACAAACCCCCTTCAAAACCCGAGATTTTATCTGCTTTTATAAAATATAAAAATACAAAAATAATCTTCTTTCAACCTCTAGACCTTAAGTAATCATACGATTCGAGCCTACCCAAACTATTCCCCTAGAGAACGATAATAACCCCCCGAGTCTTGCCTATACTACACTACAACGGTTAGGTACACTGCCTAGGAGGGTTGTAAAACTTCGGTTTGCAATCACCCGCACATCAATTGTTTCTTTTTTGGTTGTCATAGGAATGGTGTGTCATTCTTATGTAGTGGTTTGGTTAGTAGCTCTTTAGAAGCTTGTGAGTGTCCTTAAATGGACTGACATAAAGGCTTTCACCGTTATCCTTTGTACTCCAATGATCTTTTGGTGTAATATAATTTACTAGGGAAACCCTTTACCCAAAATAACATAATCATCGTTGCACCACTACCGTTGCACCATCACCGATGTACCACCGCCGCTACACCACCGTTGTAGAGTCTACAGCCCGACACCACCGCTGCAACCACCACACCTCAACAACGTCAACAGCCCGACACCACCACACCTCAACAGCCTGGCACCACCAAACCTGCAACTTATGTTTAATCAGACCCGCTACCAACACCACCATACCCGCCACCTAAAACCATCAGATCTGTGTATATGAGGAGGGGGCTCATATAGGTTGTCTCTCCAACACCAAACAGACACACATTTCATATCTCACTCTCTATCTTTTTTCATAGATCTTAGCTCCTTTTTTCTTAAAACAACCATGAATTACCACCAGCCCACCATATCAAAACTTGTATAAAACCGACTCATACCATATCAAAACATACATACCTTACACACACAACGGCGCATGTTTTTTTCTTATATACTTGTATAGCTAAATCAACGAAAAAACTCGAAGAATGTTTTACCCAAATCAAAACATACACCCACTATCGACACTTTTACCCAAACCACTGATCTTGAACACTTTTTAATTCAGACACAAACTGGTTTGGTATTAGGAGAAACTATTTAACAAAAGCCCTAAATCTTGGACCAAAAATTAGTGGTGACTGTGAAGAAAAGGGTGTCGGATTTGATGGTTTCTTGGTTTGAGATCGATGGTGGTGGTTTAGAGTCAGATCTAATGGTTTATGGTGGCGGGTTAAATTGTTGTATTGAAATTGTGGTAGTCGATGGTGCTGTGGTGGTTTACGGTTTGGTGGCCTGACGGAGTCTTAGTAAGAAAAATATAGAGTTTGAATTTTGAGAGAAGTGTGATTTTGTGTGCTTAAAGATTGAAGATAAAGAATGGTGGGTTTTTGAGATGGAAGATGATAAAGAGAGTCTGGTGTCAAAAATCTATGATTGAAAAATTTGTCATTTGTTAACTTTTTGTATTTATTATTATTATTATTATTATTATTATTATTATTATTATTATTAAGAATAATAATAAAAATAAATAATAATAGTTTGAGGGTAATTTTGTTATTTCACGTTTTCAAACTTGCATTTAACGGTTAAACAAACGAAAATATTGGTCAAGGGACCAAACCTGATACTGGTCAAAACCACATGGAGAGGATCAGGGGAAAAAAATTAGAGACTATTTTCGCTAAACTCGAAAGACCACATGAACCATTTATGCAATTAACTCTTAAAAAATCTATAATTCATTAGACACAAGTAAATATCAATTCCCTTATTATACAACAAACATGCAGGTGGTAGTCGGTACACACATAAGTGCAAACTGTGCAATAAATTATAGGGCCCTGTTAATTTCTTGATATTTCCTATTCATATCGTTATAAGATTGTATTGAAAAAGCACACATACATTTATAGAGGTTAGTTATTTTGCATACTAGTTTCTCCTTACATACTAAGTGACAAATTTAGACCATCCATTTTATTAGATTAAAAGGACAAGATTTAAGATTAAAAAAACATGGAGGGACCAAAAGTGTAAATTTACTAAAACTCACACTAACCACCCCCTCATTAGTTGTAGAGTTGGAAAATCTTGCTCAAATTGCAATTAATTAACCTTTTGAAATTTTGTCTGTTTTTTACGTTTTTTCGTTTTTTTACGTTTTTGTACGTTTTTTTACCTTTTTTTTTTTACGTTTTGAACGTTTCATCCGCTTTCCACATTTTCATATACTCTTTCGCGTTTGAAGTTGTATTTTAGTTTGGGGGGTTTCGTTTGTTTTCACATGTTTTCGTGCGCGTTTTTCATTCCTTTTTTAACGATCTCGCGCATTTTCTAATGTTCCTCGCGGCACTAATTCAGTACGTTTTCAGTACAGTTATTGTTTCGGGTTTCCCGTGCACTTTTTCCAGTACGTTAGGGCGGTGGATGATTCACACCTTTTTCTTCTGTTTTCGTGTGTAGCCCGTTTTTGGAGCGCGGACGTTTTTCGTTTCGCTTCCACACGGTTGATTAGACACGTCCGGGTCTTGACATTTAATTGACGCCTGGGTGGGGGGTCGTAGTGTCGCGTGGGGCATTTAGATGGCGCGGGGATTTTCGAGTCGCAGTTGTCGGTGGCATCTAGAGCTTTTTCGTGTGCCTGCTTCAGCGTCGAGAGAAGTTTTAGGCGAATGTTGGGTTAGGTGCACGATAGGGGGAGTGACCGGTGTGTGGTCCGTAAGTCGAGCGGTGCGTTATGGTAGGTGTAGTGAGTATATGTGAGTGCGGAGAGATCCTATGGTCGTCGGGGTGGCGAGAAGGCGGGGGAGAGAGAGATCAGAGAGTGGTGGAATCGTTCGCAGTAGAGATGTGGTCTGAGGAGCGTGAGTGAGAGTTCTCTTTGCGTTTGTTCGGGCGGCGCTCTGTTAGGTTTGTCCTGTATTTATTGGGTGTACGCGATATATCGCTGTGAGCTGTATTAGTAGTCGGCTCTGTCACGTGGGGGGAGGGTGTGGGGGGGGCTGGGGGCGGTGGCGGGTGTGGGTGGGGGGTTCTGGATGTTGGTACTCTGTTTTTTTGGTATGGGTCGCTGTGGGTGTTTGTCTGGACCAGGTTTTTTGAGTAGTCTTTTCTTGTTTTGGGGGTGGGGCGTGGGGCCCCGGGTTTGGGGGGGCTCCTGGGGGGGGGGGGCTTCTGATGGGTAAAACGAGTTATCTGGTCTTTGGTTTTTTCTGGTCTTTCTATGTGCTGGCGATACACTAGGCTTGAAGAGAGGGCGGGGTGGGGGGGGAGCGGGGCGGAGGACGGGAGAGCATCGTCGTGAGTGTAGCCAGAAGTAGGAGCGAGGGAAGCTCACGCGATGGGAGCGCTGGAGCCTGGACCCCGGCCGAAGTAGAAAAGAAGGGAGCCTAGCAGTATGTGACGTGCTAGGGGCACACCCCCCACCCACCCAGTACGACATCCCGAATCACCCAGCCCAACAAACGAATACCCCACCCACACTTGCTGCACCGCCTACCCCACTCCACTCTAAATGGGAGCACATTTCTGTTAGACCCCACACCACTACACCACACAAGTCCTCTAACAACCCCTCCGACGTCCACCCCCCTCACCACCCGGAACTCCTGCCTATCCATAATGATCACTTTTGACCATAGCCCGTGGAACTATCTACGTCTCCCTATTCGGGAACCCAGAGTTGTACTTTCTTTCTATTATCTTCCCTTCTTACTGTTCTTTTAACGTTTTTCTCTCTCGTCTGGTTTTTTACGTTTTCATCCGTTTTTTAACGTTTTTGTCAGTTATTTTACGTTTTCGTCTTTTTTTCATTTTTCATCTGTTTTTTTACGGTTTTGTCTGTTCTTACGTTTTCGCACGTTTTTTTACATTTACATACATTTTCGTCCAATTTCGCATGTTTTCATCCGTTTTCGCACGTTTTCTTACGTTTTCGCACGTTTTCTTACGATTTCGCATGCTTTCGTCCGCATTCGCGCGTTTTCGTAGGCTTTCCCGTGTTTTCGTCAGCTCTCGCGCGTTTTCGCCAGCTCTCCCGCGTTTTTGCCAGCTTTCGCGCGTTTTCGTCAGCTCTCGCGCGTTTTCGCCAACGTTTTCGTCTGTTTTTGACATTTTCTTACGTTTTCGCATGTTTTCTTACGTTTTCGCACGCTTTTGTCCGCAATCGCGTGTTTTCGTCCGCTATCGCGTGTTTTCTTAAGCTTTCGCGCATTTTCGCCAGCTTTCGCGCTTTTTCGTCTGTGTTGTTCAGACGTCTTTGGCCGTTCTGACACAGAATTTGGCAAGTTATCAATCGGTTGCTTCTGTTTTCATACGTTATCTATCAATGATATTATACCAAAAACCCTAAACCCCTAACCACTAAACCGTAAACCCTTAACCACTAGGTATAATATCACAAGTGACATGTACATAAACTTTAAGATATATACCAAAATCCCTAAACCCCTAACCACTAGATATAATATCACAAGTGATGTATACATAAACTTTAAAACTATACCAAAAACCTTAAACCCCTAACCAGTAAACCCTATACAAAAAACCCTAAACCCTTAACCACTACGTATAATATCACAAGTGATGTATACATAAACTTTAAAAATATTACCAAAAATCCTAACACCACTAACCACTAAACCCTATACCAAAAACCTTAAACAACTAACCACTAAACGCTATACCAAAACCCTAAACCACTAACCGCTAAACCCGATACCAAAAACCCTAAACCCCCCTCCCTAACCACTAAACCCTATATCAAAAACCCTAAACCCCTAACCACTAAACCCTATACCAAAAACCCTAAAATCCTAACCACTAAACCCTATACTAAAACCCTAAACCCCTAACCATTACGTATAATATCACAATATATATATATATACATAAACTTCAAAATATATACCAAAAACCCTAAACCCCTAACCACTAAACCCTATACCAAAAACTCTAAACCCCTAACCACTAGATATAATATCACAAGTGATATATACATAAATTCTAAAATCTATACCGGAAACCCTAAACCCCTAATCACTAAACCGTATACCAAAAACCCTAAACTCCTAACAACTAGGTATAATATCACAAGTGATGTATAAATAAAATTTAAAACCTATACCAAAAACCCTAAACCCTTAACCACTAAACTCTATACTAAAATCCCTAAACCTCTAACCACTCTAATCTATACCAAAAACCCCAAACCCGTAACCATTAAACCCTAAAAACCTAACCATTAAACCCTATACGAAAATCCTAAACACTTGACCGCTAAACCTTATACCATAAACCCTAAATCTCCTCCATAACCACTAAAACTTATACCAACAACCCTAAACCCCTAACCATTAAACCCTATACCAAAAACCCTAAACCCCTAACCACTAGGTATAATACCACAAATGAAATATACATAAAACTTTAAAATCTATACCAAAAACCCTAAACCCATAACCATTAAACCCTAAATCTCTAACCACTAGGTATAATATCACAAGTGATATATACATAAACTTTAAAATCTATACCAAAAACCCTAAACCCCTAACCACTAAACCCTATACCAAAAACCATAAACCCCTCACCATTAGGTATAATATCACAAGTGATATATACATCTATACTACATATAAAAGAGATTGGTATCTCTCTCCTCATTAAATATTTAAACCACTCATAAATTTAATTTTAATTAATACATGTTATAAAGCATATGTTACAAGTATACACTAATTAAAGTATTAAACACCCTAATTAATTATATATTTAAAATGCCCCAAAATGAAAAATACATGTTATTAAAATATTTAACAATCTAATAAAACATAAAAATATTCATACAATTAATATGCTAACAAGTTGATAGTACATATGATTTTAAAAACCGGACAAGACCAACGAGTACCGGTTCGGCTAGCCAATAAAAACCGTGTGAAAACGAAACGGAGATAACTGGTATAAACGGGTGAACCGAGTCAGACTACGATCATTTTTTTTATTATTCTCCGGTTGATCGGTTTATCATTTTTATTTTGGTGACGGCTAAACTTTTCAGAGGGTACCCGTCGCCGCAAAGCGCGAGTACCCTGCTAGTAAACTTATTAACAATCTCCCTTTTTGATGATGACAAAATATAAACTCATTTTACATAAAAATAAAATTTTCAAGTTATTAATGAGTTTTAATTCATTTTCCCCCTTTTTGTCGAATCCAAAAAGTTAGATCGTCGAGTTGAGAAGAGAAAGAAGTCAATGATGCTAAAGCTCCCCCTTGATGTATACTCCCTCTCGTTTAAGGCACCAAGGGATCGAGCTATGGTTAATTGCTACAAAAACGAGTTAGAGAAAGCAAGTGCAATGTGTATCTCAACTTGTAGCAATATGATGACAAATATATTTAAAAAGATATGGCTTAATGAAGAAGAAGTAGCCAACTAAAAATATGCATGCAAACCACCATAATAATAGAAATTCATTCATTCGTAATAATAAAGCAAATTCATACTTGAAAGGTATGAATGTTACATGACTAAATTAAAAGCATAACATAAAGAGACATTTTAAACTAGAGCTAGACTAGATGATTCTTGATGTCTAGGAGATGCCGTAAGCAAAAGATGGGTTGTCATTTATTTAGATACATTAAACATATGAGAATGTTTAATTTTGATGAGGTGATAGGGGAAAGGTTGGTGAGGGATTGTTTGGTGGTGCATAAGGTCGAGCAAAGGGACGAGTGAGAAGAAATTAGATGAAATTGAGTTCATCTCTTAAGAGAGTGAAATTGATATTTAGGTGTACATGCAACAATGACAAAATCCCGAGTGAAAGTTGACTTGGTCAAGGGTAGCGGGGTGAATCAAAGGTGGCGATTGAGAGTATGAGGGAGGTGGTGCTTGAGAGTAGGCATTTGTTGCATTTTGAAGATTTGTTTCAAGAAGGTGGGATATGTGATGGAGTTGATTCAACATTTGATTCCTAAGTGGATTTTGAGGAGGTGGTTGAGAAGGTTGAAAGTTTGCAACTCTTGGCGGTGATGGTGGTGAGATACTTTGGGATTGAGGTGGTGATTGTAGTGAAGAGGTTGTTCTTCTCCAAACTTGTCTAACCGAAATCCTAGGTTTTCTTGAGAAGTTTGGAGGAGGATTTGAAGAACTCATTGGAGGGTAAAGACTTAGAATAAGTGAAGATGAAAAGATGGTGAAGGATGAAGGTGAAGAGTGGTTTATATATTGGAAGAGATGATTGAATGAGGAAAATCATGGTATTGGATGGAGAAAGGCTTAAAAAGGTGTTTGCCTAAACAGAGAAATGCCAGATGAGGCTGGTATAGAGAGGGTCAAAGATGTAGAAAAAGAGGAAACAATAAAAAGTTCGTGACCTTGCTGATGGCGGTCCCATAAACACTGGGCGGTCCTTGATATATTGAGGGCCGCATCATGTTTTTGGGGGTCGTTTTCTAGAGGTTACGAAATTTTCCAGAATTCCATGTTTTTAATTTCATGTATCTACTATTAATTAAATCACATATTAATTAGTAGATTCAATGGTTAAGATCACTTCTCATTTTAACAACTTTAAGCTACTACACTACAATAACCCTCCCATATATATATATAGTTAGGATCAAATGAGAAGTTTTCTTATAATAAGAATGATGAGAAGTTTTCTTAAAATAAGAAGGATAAGAAGTAACTATAACCGCATATCCAAGATGCACCGACTTAAATTAGATGCATCTCTATAATCTTAGATGCATTATAATGCATCATAATGTGTTTTCTAGCTTTTAATTAGATGCATATACGTATATTAGATGCATTTCATGATTTCTCTTGTTTTTTGTTCCTCTACATGTGCCGAAATCATGAAAATCAATTTGCACCATCTACACATCAAATTAACTTTTGAAACTCAAAATGATGCATCTAATTGAATAAAAATGCATCTAATGCAAGTCGTTGCATCTCAAATGTGTGATTTTAGTATTTGATCAAAATTTAATAGATTAAAAAACGCGGTGGTATTTTTGTAAATATGTAAAACTTCAGGGTCGATTGTAAAATAACCAAAAATCAAAAACCGTCCCTTTTTTTTCTCAGAAACATCCCGATCTGTTTTCATTTCAATCGAAACACCCTCTATATATTATATATATTATATAGATATACTATATATATATATAATATATATTATATTATATATATATTTGTATGTTTACTTGACAATATATCGTTACATATATGACAATGACCATACTATGTATTTTCACTTGCATGTGTGTGTGTCTCATTTATATGTGTATAATTGTAGAAATTTGAGTAAACATTATTATGTTCATATTGACAAAAAAAATTATTAACCAATTTTCAACGTAAAACAAGTTTATTAATAAATTCGCAATAATCCAAATTATAAAACGGTTTTGAAAACGAAAAAATCGAACCGACAAAAACGAACCGCCAAAAACCGAGTGGTTTCGGTTTTTAGTTTAATAAAAACTGAATATTTCGGTTTGGTTTCAGTTTTAGCCAAAAACCGACTCAAACCAAACCTTGCACACCCCTAATTATTACTCTCCCCTTCTTAAAATTAATGTCTCTCAACAAAAAACACACAGTTTAAAAAAATGCATTTATTTTTGTTTTATGACAGTTTTTCCCTCAACTAATTAATTAAAGTCTTCTTTAAAGTTTGTAAAAATAATTTCAAACAAAGGTAATATACTAAAGTTGATCAAACTTCCCTATCTATTTTTAGTATTGGACAATTAAATTGGGACATCTGATTTACATTATTTTTATACCATATTTTTATATGCGTTATCTAGTGTTTTTTATGTTTTATGTATTGGTTAATATATGAACTTTGATACTTATAGCTATATTTGCTATGTAGTGGTCATGGTGATGTGTTGTGGAAGAAAACGAAGAATACACGGAGTATGCGAGCTTACGAAGAAGTTAAACTCAAACTCAAAGCTTCCCAGATACATGTTCACTTGTTTTGGTCATAACAGGTCTTACGAACGCCGTTGACGCGATTCAGGCGACAACGCCATAGAGAATTCACATAATCTACAACTTTAAAAAGACCAAGTGCTAAAAATTGCCCCTAGTACGCCGCGACTTCACAAAAAGGTGCGGCGCACTTTTCAAGGAAATCCCAAGATACCGGCGACGAATACATAATGTGCACCGTACTATTAGTCTGATGCAGTAAATACGTGAATTTAGCCTCAAGAATGTCCACATTCACCCCAAACTTGGTCCCTAAGTAATAGTTAGCCTATAAATACCCCCATGTGTGCCAGGGAACTTCATGTCTCTTCACAAAAAACACACACGCCTTCATTTGAGAGGAGGAAGGAGTGGTGAGGATCTTAGGATCCAATTATCCAAATACCCCTCTACACCACTACGACCGACCACTAATCCACCACCATTTCTAGATCCTAAACACCATATTTCTAGAATCTAAACACATCATACCATGAGGATTAGATGATTCACACCAAATCTCTAATTCCTTCACTATATTAAGCCCGTTACTAAACACACCATTTGACGACGTGTTCTTGATTTCCAGTAGGTTCGTGACAGCCCTGTGGGTTATTTCAGTAGGTTCGGACTTCTGTTGGGTTGTTTATCGGAGCAATTGGCTATGATTTGGTTATGATGTAGTAGTGTTCTTTGTTTGTTTGGCAATATGTGTAACATGAATAAATATTTGATGATTTTGCTATGATTGTGAATATATATGTTTATGAATTAGTATTGTTTTTATTGGATCATTGTTTATGTCTTTGGTTCTGTCATAGAAAATAGAAGTTAGGTGAAAGGCTTCTTATATTGATTGAATTTTGCTTTGTCTGTCTAATAACAATTCGGCTCTAATCTCTGTGAGAATGATTAGTAAAATCTATAAACAACCCAGAGTAGAATGATGTTTTAAGACCTTTTTATATTGACCCGACAGGGTTGGGAGGAATTTCATATGTATGATATTTGATATAAAATTCATTCTTAATGCGCATGTGATGAATGTAGTTTATCAGGACCGAAAGGATATTTATGTTCTCATTGGTAGAATGCTTTGTTATTTTGATTACGTCATATAGGACTTGTATGCTTGTTTTTATAACAGTCTTTCTTTATCTATATCTATAATGTTATGTGGATCATGCCTTGTTCCTTACTTGCTTTATACACATGTTTTGGCTAATTGATTAGTGACAATCAATTGGTTTTGTTACTTGATAAACAATTTGTGATTTGCTACAAATCTCATAGAACGACCTGGACTAGACGTAGAATACCAACGAACTTTTCAAAATTTATCGATTTGGTACGTGTACTTCAAAAATTAACGATTTAGTACGTGTACTTTCATAAAGTGTTCTCATTTGCACATTTTAATGATGTGTCACGTTATTGATGTGCCACGTGTCAGCCTATCACGTATGACACGTCATCAAAATATGCAAATGAGAACACTTTATAAAAGTACACGTACCAAATCGATAATTTTTGAAGTACACGCACCAAATCGATAAATTTTAAAAAGTTTGATGGTATTCTACGGCTTTATCCCTACTATATTACACTCAATGGGGGTATACTTGCCCGAATGTTCTGCTTTTAGTAAAAATCGGTATTTTTAGTATTATAAATTTAAAGCTTGTAAAACACACATCAAATTTTTGGCGCCATTGCCGGGGATTTGTTTTAGTTGTTTGCAGATTGTTTCTTGTTCTTGTGCATCTTACGTGTGTTAAATCTCTAAATAACTGTCTTCTGTTGCTGCAAGTACGTCGCACTTCTGTTGAAGTGCATCGTATTTCCCCTGTTCTCGTTAGTTATTTTGCAGGTTTATACCAGCAGTACGCTGGTTTCACATTAAAACCGTCGTACTTGTCTTGTGACCTTGTCCATGTCGTGACTGATTAACTTTAAATCAAAATTTATAAACTCGTCGTACAGTTTCTGACAAACTGAACCAAAAAATCATTTCTCTTCAGGAAGTACACCGCACATATAATTTGTGCGTCGGTTTTCTGAAAAACCCAGAACCGCACTTTACACGAGTACGCTGCATTTTCTACAGAAATTTTCACAAGCAGAATCAGATTTAAAACAAAAACCAAAACCAAAAATCCCCCAAATTGCTAGTCTTAGGTATGTGATCAATTGAAAGTTCTATTTTATCTGATTATACGCCTTGTAATTTTGTGAATATTTAGTTGTCATTCAAAAAACCAAAAATATATTTATTTCTAAATTGTTTTTGCTTTGTTTTTGCTTATTTTGATTATTGACATGTTACTGTTCATATAATAAAACATGTGTTTTTTTAGTTTATTAGTTTGTTTGATAATATTTTGTGCGTTGCATCTGTGAAAAGAAAGAATATATATATATGTATATATATATATATATATATATATATATATAAAATAGTAAAAAGTTTTTGAATTGCAGAAAGTACGCCGTACAATTAACTTTGTGCGCCGCACTTTTTCCCTACATACAAAAAAAATCGATTTTGTATAAAAATAAATCATATGCATTTTCTTTTTATGTTATGTGAATACTTGTAATGTATTTGTATTCGTCTATGCATCATATATTGCTTGTTTGTGTTTGTGTTGAGTGTTTGCATTTGAATTATGTGAAAATGTTAAAAACTATAAAATCTAAAGAAGATTTTCTTATTTCTTTTTGTTAATATGTTTATTGTGTGTTTGTGTGTTTTCCTTTGTTTGTTTATTCAATTATATATATGTTCTTAACTAATAAATTATGATATAAAAAATATATGTTTTCTGTCATAACAAAATCGCCGCACATATATTGTGTGCGGCGCAATTTTTAAAACTTTTGCCGCAATATTAGTTTGAATATTTGAAAAATTATAAAAAATTAAATGCGATGTACGCCACACTTTCTTTTAAGTGCGACGCACTTTTGGTCTGAAAAAATTTATTTTGTAAATTACTTGTTTTATACTTTATATAATTATTGTATGTTTGATTTATGCTTAAAAATTAAAAAACCCAAAAATATTTGTTTTAATATTTTCTTTGTATTTATAAGTTTTGGTACCTTAAACTATAATTATGTGCTTGATTGGTGTTTGTCTAACAAACTAAAAATCCAAAAAGATTTTATGTGTGCTTGTTTTTAGTAAGTTGTGTATATATTAAAAAATTTAAAAAGAAATGATATAAAAATATAATGAACTTTGTGGGTGTGTTCGCTGGAAACCCTCACGAGACTATAGCTCGTCCACTCGGGGGACACTATGGGTTGTATTTTTACAAAGGTTGTTTGCATACGCTAAATGCAATCGTGTTGCCTACGAAAGTGCGCTTTTGTATTTTACGTTTTTTGTAGTTTTGTCTATTTTACAAATTTAATAAATAGGTGGAGCTTGGATTGGTGGTTGGTATTTTACACTTGGAGATGTAATATGTTTTGAGTACAATATTATAAGGGTTGAATTCACATGCTTATGTTGGCGTTTCGTTTCGCGCCATATCTTTCAGAATTCAACCAAGCACTTATGAGCCTCGGGAAGTCTCGTTTCTCTTATATTCATTTTTCCCACTTGTCCTGCCTTTAAGTTATTTTCTGATTCGCATATTGCAGAACTTAAGAGTTGCGGGAAAATAAATTGGAAAATCAACTCATTTTAAAATATAAACTTTTGTTCGCCCTTTGTAATCTAAAAATCTAATCTTGTTTTTAAATTCTTTTACCACTTAGGTTAATATATTAGAATAAAACATAGCTAATAAGTAAAGTTTTTGAAATCAGAGACGCGTCACGATTGATAGAGTAGATTTGACTCGGGATCGATGACATTACTTGCGCATTTATACCAATCTCCCAAAAATGTAAGGTTTAGATCTTAAAGAATTCAGGTATCCATCTTTGATACCTAAGATAATTTTTGCCTTTAGCTTTCTCGCGTTTAGGTTTTGAAATCATTGGAAGTGTCTCATCTGTTGTTTACAGCGGGTATTGCAAATTTGTCGCCTTTTCTAGAGCATTGGTATCGGTTTAAAAATTGTATGAGTGTGCTGGTGATTTATTGATTCTAAAACTTGTGCTTGAAATCATTATGAGACCTCGGTGAGATCACGTTCACATGATAAAGGTATTTATATGTGATAAAGAGGCAACTTAGGGTTTAACCAAATTAGCCCATTCCATTTAATTATTTATTCTTTTAGTTAATTACATTGATTAGCTAACCAAGATACCACTAGTTTAAACCGATGAGCCATTTTATTCATTTTTCTCATCCACAAAAAAAAATTCAAAAAATTATAACATTTAGCCTAGCCTTACCCCTTGTCAAAGTCCTTATGGTTGGTTGCTAGTTGCTCGGTATGATTGGTTGATTTTTTCTTATAGTTTGTTCGCACTTTACTATAAGTGTTGTGCCATTTTAACGGAGATGGAGATGGCCAGCTTCGTATTTCGTATTTTTTGTGGTGTACACTTGTGTTAAGTGTGTGAGAATTGTTAGTTGTGTGAAGGGTTGATATAAAAAAATCAAAAAAAGAGAAAAATAAAAGTGATGAATAAGAGCTGGATTGTTGTTGGCATTTGCGACATATTGATATATTATGATATGTGCTGGATATATTAATGAGAGGTTCGATAACCTCACGGGTTTGTGGATTGTCGTAACTAGCAACATGGGTTTCTTGGACTTGTCGACATGTATATTAAAAAACCAATTCCAGTATATATTTCTCATGCCTTATCCATACCCTTATTAACCCTTAGCCTAACGTTACAACCCAAATAAACGTACTCTTTTGATATTTATACCTGGTGCTTATGCCATGTCGGTGTAGTTTTGTTTCTTGTACAAGCCTATGGTATGAAATGAATCATGTCTGAGCAATTGAGTGTGATTTCCCTTTTACCCTCTATTACATCACATACGAGTGTTTGAGTGAATTATACTTTCCTTATTCGCGAGATGCTTAGTCATGTTATAAAGCTTGAGAATCATTGGGTATTGTTAAACATCTTTGTTTTCACATATTAAAAATCTAAAAATATTTTTCATAATTCAAAGTTTATTTTGTAAAGCTTATTATTTTTCCTTATTTTGCTTGAGGACAAGCAAACCCTTAAGTGTGAGGGGGGTGTTTGCGCTTTTTGCACTTATTTATTGAAAAACCAAAAATATTTTCGATATTTTCACACTCAATAAAAAATATTAAAAATAATTAAAATAATAATAAATATATATATATATATATATATATATATATATATATCAAAATTTAAAAATATATATATAAATTTCTTGTCTTGTCATGTAAGAATTTTATTTCTGAATTTCTTTTCTTAGATTTGCTTGAGGACAAGCAAAGTTTAAGTGTGGGAGGATTTGATAACGTTTATTTTATACATATGTCGATACTTAATAGACTATATTTGCTATTGTAGGTTCATTGTAAGTGTCGTGGAAGAAAACGAAAGAATACACAAAGAATTGAAGCTTAAACGGAGAAGTAAACTCAAACTCAAAGCTTCCCGACACTTGTTCACTCTTTTGGTCATAACGTGGTCATACGAAATCCGTTGGACGCGATTCAGGCGGCTACGCAAAGATAATTCAATTATCTACAACTTTGAAAAAGGCCAAAAGCTAAAATTTCCTCAAGTACGCCGTACTTCCAAAAATGTGGCGTACTTTTCAAGAAATCCCAAGTACGACGCACAAATAAAAATGTGTGCCGCACTTTCAGTCTGATGCAGTAAATACGTGAATTTAGCTTCAAGAACGTCCACATTTACCCCCAACTTGGTCCCCAAGTAATAGTTAGCCTATAAATACTCCCATGTGTGCCAGGGAACTTCATGTCTCTTCACAAAAACACACACCTTCATTTGAGAGGAGGAAGGAGTGGTGAGGATCTTAGGATCCAATGATCCAAACACCCCTCTACACCGCCATGCTACCACAACTAATCCACCATCATTTCCAGATCCTAAACACCATATTTCTAGAATCTAAACACATTATACCATGAGGATTAGACGATTCACACCAAATCTCTAATTCCTTCACTATATTAAACCCGTTACCAAACACACCATTTGGCGACCTGTTCTTGATTTCCAGCGGGTTCGCGACAGCCCTATGGGTTATTCTAGTATGTTAGGATGTTGGTTGTTTGTGGGAGCCATTGATTATTGGTTTGGTTATGATGTAGTGTTCTTTATTTGTTTTGGCAATACGTGAAACATGATTAATATTTAGATGATCTTACTATGACTTGTGAATATATATGTTTATGAATTCGATCTTGTTTTACTTGGATCATTGTTTATGTTTTGATTTGTCATAGCAATAGAAGTAGGTCGAAAGGCTCTATTGTCTTGATGAATTTCGCGTTGTCTGTCTATAACAATTCAGTGCTAATCTTGTGAGAATTGATTAGTAAATCTATAAACCACCTAAGGCCCTTTTTAGTTTTCCACAACTGGTATCAAAAGAGTGGGTTCTCAAAGACTTTTAAAATATATATTTTAAAATCTTTAAAAATCGATCAAATGAATTTTGAAAACTACAAAGAAGGATTTCTTTTGAATAAATCAGTTATGTAAATTCTTAAGTCTAATATTTTCTTTTAGAAAATCATCTCCTTTTATTTTTGATCTATTTGTTTTCTAATCCTTGAAGAAGCTTGGTGGATCATCAAAATGATCATAGATCTTTGACGCAAAAATTCCTGGAGCTCCTATAGCTTAAAATTACATGTCTCGAAAAGGTGCATCTTAACTTTTCTTATGCTTATAAATACATGTATTATATGTAGTCATAAAATATTTTTTTGGGTCAGACTCAAAAGCCCTCTAGCTATAAGATAAATAAATTAGGCTAAAAGGAGAAAATATTTTCTTGTGCCTATCTACCCGGATCCTCCAATACCCTCGTGAAAAGGTACCGTGTAGTGTTAACCAAAGGTTCCGGACTACAGTAAATAAAGTTATCTAAAATAAATAATTTTCTCTATTTAATAAAAATGATTGTTAGAAATTCGAGTTTAGACAATTTATCATTTTCGAAAACAAAAAAAAATTTGTCTAAATTTTGCCTTTTCTTGATTTACTTCACTATACTTTTTGGCTAATAATATTTTTTTAGAAATAGAAAACAACACCATGGGTTAAAATATAAATAGAAAAAATATTTGTCAAAGACTCGTGTCTAATACATTGGGTTTGGCTAATAAAGCACTCTTCACTAAATTTTGTGAGTCAGATTTATGTTGGAAATTTAGTGCAATTGTGGGAATCGGGTCATACTTGGAAGGATCAAGATCCTCTCAAGTTATAGTCAAACATGATAGATCATGTTCACCAATCACAAATAAGATAATTAAATGGGTGGTTACAAACATTTAAGTGGCAGGTTTGACCACATTAATGTTTGTAACTTTTTTCTATTTAAGTGGCATGTTTGACTGCATTAAATGACCACATTTAATTTGGTTAGGTAACTACTAATTTCCTAAATTATGAAGGATAATTATGAAAGAGATTAAATGACCATTAATCTCTCATTAATTTCATTGACTCGGTGTTGAGTATTTCTCCTATAAATAGGGATCACAATTGCAAGGAAAAACATACAGAAAACCTAAACTCATAGAAATGCAGTGTTCTTGATTTGTGCCTAAAACAAGAACAACACTTGGTTTTATCCCAAGGAGGTATTCGTGATACCCAGGCATAAGATCAAATAATCTTCTTTGGAAAGTGATTACACGACTTCAAGTGATATCCGGTAACCATCTTTGGTAATTAGCTAGGCTATTGATTGTCTTCACCCTGATCTGGGACACACAACATCCAACAATCAATGAAGATTATTTTGTGATAATCAATGGTTGATGCTGCTATGAAATACATGGCCTCAAACTTTGCCAAGCTTGACAAGTTTAAAGGGGTGGACTTTAAAAGATGGCAAAAAAAGATGCACTTCTTGCTCTCCAACATGAGTGTGGTGTATGTGCTGACTACTCCTATTCCTGATGATGGTGATGATGCTACCATGGAACAACTCAGGAAGAGGGCCAAGTAGGACAATGATGACTATGTCTGTAGAGGTTTAATCCTCAAAAGGTATTTTTGATCCTTTATTTGATATTTAGCAAATTGTTGAATCTAGAAAAATCTATGGGATTCCTTAGAGGCCAAAATATATGGCCGAGGATGCATCAAGTAAGAAGTTCCTTGTTAGTAATTTTACCAATTACAAAATGACTGATTCAAGACGAGTTATGGAACAATACAATGAACTTCTTGGAATACTTGGTTGATTTACATAACATAAAATGAACATGAATGAGGCCATTCAGGTCTCTTGTATCATTGATAAAATCCTTCATTCTTGAAAAGATTTCAAGCATACATTGAAACATAAGAAGAAAGAGTTAACTCTGGTTGAGTTGGGCAGCCATCTGCGCATTGAGGAGTCCCTCAAGGTGCAGGATAATGACAAGCCAAAAGGCAACAATGTTGCTGGTCCATGGTGATTAGACGTGGTTGTGTAGATCTTAGGTTTAGTTCTGGAAAGATTGTTTTGTTGTTCAATGTTTTATATGTTTCTAATATAAGAAAGAATTTGGTTTCAAGTAGTATTTTGAATAATTGTGGTTATAAACAAGTGATTGAATCTAATAAATTTGTTCTATCCAAACATGATATGTTTATTGGTTTTGGTTATTTGAGTAATCAAATGTTCAGGCTTAATATTGTTAATGATAATATTGCTTTAGCCTTTATGTCAACCTCTAAACTGAATTATTCAATCTTATGGCATGCTAGACTGGGTCATGTCTACTTTAAGAGGATGCAAGATATGTCTAAGGATGGGTTAATTCCAGCTTTTGACATGGACACTGAAAAGTGTAATACTTGCATGCTGACCAAAATAACTAAGAAACCATTTCAAAATATAAAATGTGAAACTAAAGTTTTGGAGTTGATTCGCAGTGATCTGTGTGATTTACATGCTACTCCCTCATTAGGGAATAAGAAATACTTTGTGACATTTATTGATGATGCTTCAAGGTTTTATTATGTTTATTTATTAAATACTAAGGATGAAGCATTAGATAAATTTAAAGTGTTCAAAACTGAAGTTGAATTACAGCAAGGGTCTTTGATCAAAAGATTCAGGACTGATAGGGGAGGTGAGTACATGGATACTTTGTATTTTCAGTCTGTTGGTATTATCCATGAAACTACTGCCCCTTATACTTCACAACAAAATGGTATATCTGAACGGAAAAATAGAGTACTGAAAGAAATGGTTAATTTCATGTTGTTTTATTTAGGACTGAGTCAAGGGTTATAGGGTGAAGCTATGTTAACAGCTTGCTATTTATTAAATAGGGTTCATAATAAAAGGAATAGGATTACCCCCTATGAACTCTAGACTAAAAAGAAACCAAATCTGAATTTCCTCAGGGTTTGGGGCTGTAGGGCAGTTGTAAGACTCCTTAATCCAAAGCTAAAAACTTTGGGTGAAAGAGGCATTGAATGCATCTTTGTTGGATATGTTGAGCATTTCAAGGCTTTTAGGTTCTTTGTTATTGAACCTAATGAATCGGTTTCAATTAACTCTATAATTGAATCAAGGGATGTTATCTTTGATGAGAATAGATTCCCTTTAGTCCCTAGACCAAGTCTCGGGATTCCAAATGGAACTAAAAGACATTGGTGGTTCAGTGGTCCTGAAGAGGTCACTGAAGAGGTTATTCAGTAACCTAAACCTGAGCTTATAAAAAGCACAAGGAATAGAACTCCAAAAAACTTTGGACCTGAATTTCAATTATACTTAATTGAAGGAACAAGGGATGAGGTCTCTGACCAACACTCCTATTACTTTAATGTTGAGGATGATCCCAAGACATTTGATGAAGCAATGAAGTCTCAGGATGTTGCTTTCTGGAAAGAAGCAATTAATGATGAGATGAATTACATCATGGGCAACACACTTAGGTGTTGGCTGATCTACCTCCAAGTTTCAAACCTCTTGGTTGCAAATGGATCTTCAAAAGAAAACTAAAGGTAGATGGAACTATTGAAAAGTTCAATGCAAGGCTGGTCATTCAGGGCTTTAAACAAAAGTCAATGATAGACTACTTTGATGCTTATGCTCCAGTGGCACGTATCAGTACCATAAGACTGTTGATTGCTATGGCATCAATTCACAATTTGATTATTCATCAGATGGATGTGAAGACAGCTTTCTCGAATGGTGAACTAGAAGATAAGGTCTATATGAACCAATCTTAGGGCTTCATCATGCCTGGAAATGAAAACAAGGTGTGTAAACTAATTAAGTCTCTATATGGACTGAAGCGGGTACCTAAGCAATGGCATCAAAAGTTTGATGAAGTGGTTTTATCTAATGGTTATTTACTTAACCAAGCTAATAAATGTGTACATAGCAAATTTAATGAATTTGGTAAAGGAGTCGTCATTTGCCTATATATTGATGGCATGTTGATCTTTGGTACTGACCAAGTTTAAGTTAACTGACAAAGGAACTTTTGTCATCAAGGTTTTCTATGAAGGACATGTGAGAGACTGATGTTATCATGGGTATAAGGATTAAACATGAAAGTAATGGAATATCAATTTCTCAGTCTCATTATATTGAGAAGGTGCTGAAGAAATTCAATTACTTTGATTGCACTTCAGTAAGTACTCCTATGGATACAAGTGAGAAGCTGATGCCCAATAATGGCCAGACTGTATCTCAACTTGAGTATTCTAGGGTGATTGGCTGTTTAATGTATGCCATAACTTGTACAAGGTCTGACATTGCATATGTTGTGGGTAAACTGAGCAGGTATACTAGTAATCCTGGTACTCATTACTGGCAAGTAATTCAGAGGGTACTGAAGTACTTGAAGAAAACCATGGACTATGGATTAACATATACTGGTTATCCTTTAGTTTTATAAGGATATACTGATGCAAGTTGGATCAGCAACACTGAAGACAATTCGTCTACCAGTGGCTGGGTATTCCTTCTTAGTGGAGGTGCAATATCTTGGGCTTCCAAAAAACAAACTTGCATCACTAGTTCAATAATGGAATCTGAATTTGTGGCTTTAGCAGCTGCTGGTAAGGAAGCTGAATGGTTAAAAAACTTGCTCCTTGAGATTCCATTGTGGTCCAAACCTATAGCACCTATATCTATCCGCTGTGATAATGCTGCTACATTGGCAAAGGCTTATAGCCAAATGTACAATAGGAAGTCTAAACACTTAGGTGTCAGGCATAGCATGATTCGTGAGCTTAGCACGAATGGGGTGATATCTATAGAGTTTGTGAGGTCTCAACAAAACTTAGCTTATCACTTGACGAAGGGACTGGCTAGAGACTTGGTTATAAATTATGCTGAAGGGATGGGTTTAAAGTCCAACTAAGTCGCTGAATGCTAGGACACCCAACTCACTATCGAGGAAACTTGTTAGCTGAGTTCAATGTAGGAAGCTAAACATTCAGTGGACTGAAGCACATGTATTTACATATCATCCCAAGGATGTGCTTGGAACCTGCTGAAAAGAAGGATGCAGTTGTTAACTTCCTAATGGTTAATTTCTTTGAAAAAGTGCTTAGCAGGAGCATGAATAAAGAGGAACCACCTATGTAAATGTTGAGGTTTTGCCGCCTCAGGAAGCATGGACTTTGGCTCTTACAACATTTATGACTTGGATATGGACACATGGCTTGTATAGTGTCGGGAGTTTCTTAAGTTTTTGGAAACTTGTGTGTATTTTATCTTCAAGTATTCAAATGGGTTGAAGGGTTTAATTCTTAGAACACACTGATTCTTAAATATTTGAACGTGTAATTTACTAAGATGGAAATTCAATCCTCAGGACATTTTCATTTATGCACTTGTTTTGTTTAATGTTCAATTATGCAAAAGAATTGTACTAAATTGGGGAGGATTGTTGGAAATTTAGTGCAATTATGAGAATCGGGTCATACTTAAAAATAGGTTTGGAGGTACAGAGTGTACACCCATCAAGTCACTGATTTTCCTTGACTCTTTTAGTGGTTAGATTAAATGGGTAGTTACAAACATTTAAGTGGCAGGTTTGACCACATTAAATGTTTGTAACAACGTTTGCCTATTTAAGTGGCAGGTTTGACTGCATTAAATGACCATATTTAATTTGGTCATGTAACCACTAATTTCATAAATTATGGAGCATAATTATAAAAGAGATTAAATGGCCATTAATCTCTCATTAATTTCAATGACTATGTGTTGAGTATTTCCCTTATAAATAGGGATCACATATGCATGGAAAAACATACATAAAACCTAAACTCATAGAAACGCAATGTTCTTGATTTGTGCCTAAAACAAAAACAACACTTGGTTTTATCCCAAGGAGGTATTCGTGATACCCAGGAATAGGGTCGAATAATCTTCTTTGGAAAGTGATTACGCGACTTCAAGTGATATCTAGTAACCATCTTTGGTAATTAGCTAGGATATTGATTGTCTTCACCCTGATATGGGACACATAACACCCACCAATTTATATCAAATAATCAAAATGGCAAGGTACGTTCCCTCATCATCTTTTTCTTACTACTGGGTTATTATTATTTTTGTTGTTAGGCTTCATTGAATATTTTTGTGTATGGGCCTTATGATTCGTATATCTTTAATATTTGGGCTTACCTTTTATAGATCAATAATTAACTCATTAGACCTTATATGATTAAGTGTTTATTTATCTTAGTCGAAAACTTTCCTAAATCGAATAGGAAACTCCTTGCAAGGCAAGCTAAATAATTCTTAGTTTTATATCTAATCCTAATCTAATTACATTGTACACTTAAACCCCTAACCCCTAACCTTTGTTTAAATTTACTCCTAATATATAACAATTTCCACCTTAGGAGTAACCCTTAAACATAATCGATACTCGACATCTTTTCCTCATGCTGAAACCTCAAACTAGGGACCACCTTGTCGACCAGGCATTGTACTTGAGTAATTTCCCTAGATTAGCTTTCTTAGACTCCTTCACTTTCTTCTTTTCAGCAACATTACCCTCTGCACCCTCTTGACCAGGTACTCCGGTTACCATTATGTTTACCCCCACCTTTATACCAAGGTGTACCTTTTCCTGCTCCTTTACCAAGCAGTCCGCGTTTGTCTTTTCTTCAAGTTGCTTGCCCTCCAATCGTCTTTGAGCCACCGCGACATCATCGTTACTAACTCGAAAATCCTCAGCTTCACGATCCCCTTGATCTCCCTGCAGTTCCACCTCAAACCAAACATGTTTTTCCTGTTTGAACATCTGGACCAAGTTGCTTTAATCCAACTTGTTTTAAACCTCTATGTTTTTTACACCAAAAGTCATCACTTTTGCTTCCAATGTATACACACAGTTCCTTTTCCTAATTTTAGTCATCATAACCCGATAACATTTGATCACCCTGATTCTACCCATCTGCATCTTCACAGTATAACCCTCTTTTTTAAGAGTACACAATGAAATCAAACATCTTCTTAACCCTGGAACATCCCTGACATCCTCCAGTATAAAGCTTGATCCATCATGCGACTGTATCTTTACTTTTCCTGTCCCTTTGATAGTGCATGTCCTGTTATCACCTAACTGAACCGAACCACCATCAACAACCTTAAAGTCATACAAGAAACCCCTCTTAAAGACTTCTTACTATATATAATTATAATATAAATCTCTAAATATATAATAATAATCAATAATTATAATTCAATTATAGTATAAGTATTCCAAAAGATTCAAAGAAATTACTTTTATCCAAAGTAAAATCAAAAATCCCCTGGGTCGTTTCCCAACGAGGCGTGAATGGAAAATCGAGTGTCGGTTTGGGAATTATGCTTGAATAATCACAAATTTGGGTTTGGGATTCTAAATCTACTAATAACATGCAAAAACAGATAAATGAAAACTAAAAACGAAAGCAATTAAAGAAAAACGCGAAAAAACGTTAACGGGATCAAATCCCGTGCTTTAAAAAAACTAAATTGAGAAATTTTAACCCTACGAATGCAATTTTAATTTTCCTAAGTCCTAAATGATAAAAGAAAATTTAAAAAAAAAGAATTATATTTTTTTGACTTTTATTTTATTTAATATGATTTAAAAACAGTTTTAATGAAATTAAATGATTAAAAATAGTAAACTACTTATTAAAAATCTGGAAAAAATACAGAAAATACTTTAAGTTATGGAGAATCTATAAAAAATATAAACTGGAACAATGGCTAAAAGAATAAGCTGAATATAAGCTAATAAGTTAATCAGCATAAAACTGGAAATTAGTATAACAATTAAATGTTGCAAATAATAACCTGAAAAGGACCCTATGGTAATTGGTTTGTGTGTGCGTGTGTGAGGTGCTGGCTATCTAAGGGGAAGGTCATGGGTTCGACCCCTGTGTCCTTCCCTTTTGGTAAATATTTTTTTTTCATTTTTCTTTTTAAAAACTTAAAGAACATATAAAAATAAGCATTTAAAAAAACAACTTTTTATAAAAGCCTACATTAAGCTGGCAATAAGCACATTAAGCAGACAGAATGGCTTATTTTAACTTAGTGACTTAAAGGCAAAAACTATATGGCTTTTTGAGTTGGAATAAGCACTAGGGGAACAAATAAGCTTAAGCAACTGCTAAGCTACGCCTAATAAGCATTAGAGACTAACAATAAGCACAACCAATAAGCTAAAAACTTGACAGACTTGATTTTTACACTTAAATAACTAAATGGCTAAACTGTTAAGCTTTTTAACACACAATAAGCAAGCGTAAAGAGAAATAAGCTAAAATAAGCGAGCTACTATACCTAGTAAGCAAATCTAAGTACAAAATAAGCAAGAAATTAAGCAGAAAGACAAACAAAAAAAAGCAAATAAGCAAGAGGCTAAAACTGGAAAACAGACAGCCTAATAGACACTTTTGGGCTTATTTTTAAGCATACAATCAGAACCTTATGGCCATAAGGCTTATATGAGCTTAAAGATTGTCCTAAGGGCTTCTAAAAACAGCAAATAAAAATGAATTTGAAAATCAAATAAGCCCTAAAAAAGGCTTGTGAAAAGGGCTTCTTACACAGTTTTGGCTTCTTTTTGGTAAACTTGCAGCCTATACTTAAGACTCCTAAAAGCTAACTAAATATTAACATAAGCTTAAACAGATGAAGCATCATACTAAGAAATCACAAATAAGCTAGAATTAACAAACTTAACTTTAAAAAAACTAAGCTAAAAATAGCAATAAAACATGACAGATTTAACTAATTTTAGCTTTTTTATTTTGATAGACAAGTTGCAGACACCATTTTTAAAGTCTAAAACTCATTTGAACTTCACTCATGCAATGAAAACAGATGTAACTTATGTTACAATAAGCCTGTGCAATGAGAATCAGAAGCTAAAACAAAATCAAACTCACCTAAAATTGCTTTTGGAAAATGGAAATTAACTATGAAAATGACTCTAGGAGACTTGGACAGATTTTTATCTATGAAACTTTAAAAGTTTTTCCCAAGGACAACAACTCAAAAACAGATTAAGTATGATGCATTAGAAACTCCATTAGCTCATAAAAATCACACCTCAAATACATTTTGAGGAAAATTCACAAATAAGCAGTTTGAGTTATCTTTGAGGCTAGCAGACTTAGGTTATGACAAAACAAACTTTAAAATTCAACAAAACTAACTTTGAGCTTATGAAAACTAAACCTAAGGCTTAATAAGAGCTAATGAAGAATTATTTGAGAACCAAAGACATATTTTACCCATTTTGACACATTTAAATCCCTTATCCCAAGCACTCCCTTAGGACAGATTTTTGCACTTTTAAACTAAAACACATTAAGGTGAGTGTCAAATAAGAACTAGTGAGCATAACAAAAACACATTAAGCATAATTGATACAGAACTAAGCACACAAAAGCAGTAAATAAGCTGGAACCAATTAAGCAGTTTCAAAAAAGAAAATGGACAATTTTTCATAAAAAACCTTAAAACTTGGATTTCATTAAAAAGATTACAATAGCTTAAATTTAAAAGACAGAATTTAAAACATAATTCAAGACATAAAATTAAAACTAAACCTAAACTACTCTACTCCTAGTTTTTCTAGTTCTTCTGTCTTCATTCTTTTTATATAAGCTGATGAAGTCCTTTGCCTTCTCTTTCTTGTGTTTGTTGTGTTTTTGCTGTGAGAGGAAACCAAGCACCATCCTGACCCTTGAAATTTCTTGTTCACCAAGCTCATAAATCACAGCCCTTGATTTGGTATAACCAATAAGACTCTAAGGGATTGCCAGCGTGTATTGTTTGTTTATGAAGTGGGGTGAGGTGTGGGGTTAAGATGGTGATAGTTTTGTTTGATGGTGAGGGTTTTGTCGTGGTGTAGCAGAGATATGAAAGAGACAATGAATAGGGTTATGTGTTAGGCGGGAAAAAAAGGGTTTTTATCTGTTTTGGGGGAAATAGGGTAGGGGTTTGGTGGTTTGGCAAAACTAGCCCCTCAACTTGTATAAGGTTATTGCGAGAGTGGTCCTTTGTGGTGACATAACTTTTGTGATTTGGCAAGACAGGCCCTTAAGGGTGTATAGTGGGTTTGCATGGTTGGTCCTTGTGGTGCTAACAGACTTAACACAGTTATGTGTTTTGGGCTTTGGATGGTTATGTTATGACTTGGGCTGAATTTAAGGTTAAGGCCCATTTGGCTTAAAGGCTTATATAAGTCTTCTTTAAATGCACTAATGGGCTGTCCCGGCCCATTAGATGGGTGCGGGTGGGCCCATTAAGCATTTCTTCGGTTTCGACTTCGTCTTGACTCTGACTTTGTCAGGGTTGACTTTTCGGTTGACTTTTTTTTACTTTGACTTTTTCCGCTCTTTCCAATTCCGTGCTCGGTTTTGTCCGTTTTTTCTTGATTTTTCGTCCTTTTGTCGGATATCCGTTTCCTGCACAATATAAATGAAAACATACAAATACAAGGTATTTTTGGTACGTTTTTGATCGTTTAAGTCCGGTTTTAATGGAAAATGGTATGTGTAATTAAGCACATACCAGTGTCATATGATAAGACCCACCTAAATCCATTACCAATTCAGTCATCTCATCATTCCCGGCTACTAGGGCTTCTCCAAAGTAGGTGTTACCCTCGTCATCAAAAGAATCAGAATCAGAATCCTGATCACGCTTACCCTTCTTGACGAACCCACTTGACTTCTTCATTGGACAGTCTCTCTTCAGATGACCCTCTGAATGACATATGAAGCACTTGAGTTTACTAGTTCTACCCCTTGACTTTACCACGAACTTCTACCAGAATGAGCTTTACCTGAATGATCTGACCTTCCCTTTACATATAACCCGTCACCAGCTTCTTCCTTTGTGCCTTCAGTTCTTTTCTTCAACTCCTTTGAATTTAGAGTTGCTAAAACATCCTTCATTGTCAAGGATTCCCTCCTATACAACAATTTCTTCACAAAGTTTTTGTAAGATGATGACAATGACGTAAGTAACATAAGTGCCTGATCTTCATCCTCAATCTCGATATCAATATTCGCCAAATGAAGTATCAACTTATTAAACTCATCTATATGATCACCCAGTTTCATACCTGGACTCATATAGTACGTGTATAACTTCTTCTTCAGGTATAGTCTGTTTGCTAAGGACTTAGTCATATACAGACTAGTCAACTTCGTTCAAATTCCTGCAGCAGTTGTTTCCTTAGTAACTTCCCGTAAAACCCGATCTCCCAAGCATATAATCAAGGTACTGTATGCCTTCTTCAACAAAGCAGCATTTTCACCTGCTTCCATGTCCGCGGGTAATGTCTCTAATGCAGCATCACATCCGTGCTGTACCATTAAAGCTCGCATCTTTATTTGCCATAACCCGAAGCCATTCTTCCCATCGAATTTCTCGATGTCAAACCTAGTTATAGAACTCGTCATTCTTCTTTTACCTTGCTAAAAACCTTGTCAAGTTGTTTCTTAACCAACTTTACCGACAAGTCTCACAAGCCGTGTGTAATATACCCGTTGGTGCTAAAAAATCTTTCTTGCAAATCGAATTAATTAGAAGAACCCTATACTCTCGATCTCGAACAAGCAAACCTGATCGTCGACTTGAAACCCAGGCGAACCACAATCGAAACTTGAACCACAAGAAAAAAAGCGCAACAACAACCTTCAAATTAATTTTGAAGACACAAAAGACGAAACCTTTGTAGTAAACAAGGACAGCGTGAGTTTGTAAATGCCTCAAACTCGTAACCCTTAAATTGTTTTTTCTTTTATTCAAAAACGACAAGAACCTTGCCTTGACCTTTTTCTTATGCGTTAAGTCCATTAATAGGTAATCTACTTACCAAAAACTAGACTTTTAGGTAACGTACTTTGTATATTACCATTCAGACCCATCAAACTTTTAAATGTTGTTCAATGTAGGCAATAACGGGTAAATTTTGGAAGGGTTACCGGCTCAAAACCGACAAGTCATCATTTTTAAATAAATAAATATATTTTTTTCTTTTTTCTTTCTTTATCACAACCCACCACCACCCCTCCTCCTCCACCACCTTCCTCCTCTACCGCACCTCCTCCACCACCCTCCTCCTACATTGCACCTCCTTCTCCACCACCCTCCTCCTACACTGCACCTCTAATATTTCACAATGCACCATGTTATGGAAGGCATATATTAGTAGGTTCTATGATGCACTTAACAGATTCTATGACCAAAACTTGTTAATATTAGGGGCCTAAAATATCGAGCTCCATTCCTCACCTATACAAGAACTCGATTCGTGCTTTATGTAACGCAAATACATCAGAAGGATTTAAACTCTCAAGAGATGTCTCTCTCTCATAAATCTTCCTACCACACGGTACAACTGAGGGTTTACTGGGAGGTCCATCTCCTAAACGAACAATTTGAGTTATATAAAAGCAAGATAACACGATGGTAACATGGCATTCATTTGAGATCATAATGATTTTCACAGTTCTATACATGATTTAGCTTTGTTTTTTGGGATTTTTTCAGACATGGAAGTCTATTCAAGAGAAAAAAGAAGACGAAGTGGACCTATAATGCTGATGTGGCACTCAAAACGGTCACATTATCTATTTTAACAAGTCATTATAAGTTTGATTGGTCTGAATGGTAATATACAAAGTACGTTACCTAAAAGTGTAGTTTTTGGTAAGTAGGTTACCTATTAATGGACTTAAACCTTTTCTTATATATAAAGGAGCCTACAAATATTTTATACCCTTGTCACTTTTTTATTCACGTATGCAAACCAATCTTTAGTATCCATGCAAACTAAATACTTCTTATTGTACCTGTCGTCACCTGCTACTTTTTCTATCTCCTTCACGTGGGTTTTAAAATAATAAAACCTTCTCGACGATCGCTACTCCAACAATGGATTCGAAACCCGAAACCGAACCTCGATACTTCAAACTACTCGAAACCTTGATCTAGCACTCGAAATTCGAAGACCACGACTAACCTGGCTCTCATACTACTTGTTGGACAATTACGACAACTAACTCGAAGTTCGATCACGGAATGCTAGATCGCGAGTTGTATCGAGCACAAGTAGCAAACACGAGAGACTACAAAGAACCGACAAATATATGCACACGTTATACCCTCGTACCAAACCTTTATTAAATCCTTAATAAAGCTATTATAACGAGGAAGAATAATGAATAACTAGCATCCCCCCTTATCTATATTTATAGGGATGAGGGGGTAGAAAACTTTCTTAAATCGAATAGGAAACTCCTTGCAAGGCAAGCTAAATAATTTCTAGTTTTATGTATAATCCTAATCTAATCACATTGTACACTTAAACCTCTAACATTTGTTTAAATTTACTTCTAATATATAACATGTATGATTGAATTGTAAACTTTTTTCTCGTCCCCTATATCTTGCAAGCTCATCGGTCAATTTCACATCCGCTTCTTTAGTTTCGTGATTGACCGTGTTAACTTTCTCAACTTCAATGACCAAATTATTATATAATGATTCATCAAAAGCACGTGTTTCCTCAATAGTAGCAGGATGTTCTATTTCTCATCCACCAGTTTTCTTGTGTTTTAGTTTTTTTTTTTTGTTTAACTAAATACATGATTATATGTTATCAATATTTTTTATTGTTATTAATTATTTATGACTGATGATTTATACTTTTATTATTATAATTTAGTGTTTTGTGATATACATATTATTTAAAGTTTTGGAGGTTAATTGTTTTTTAATTTATATTATTGTTATATTGTTTATATTTATATTCATCCTAGTTTATATATTTTCATTAATTAGTTTAATTTATGACAATTTTAAATATTTATTTTTTTGCTATGTTCTATTATATATATATATTAATAGTATAATCATTATATATATATATATATATAGTATATAATTTATAGTAGGGAATCCAGTGAAGAAGAAGATTAAAATAAGAAGTGGTGAGAGTGATTAAAAATCACATATTTTGAGATGCAACACTTGCATTAGATCATTTCAACTCATTAGATGCAACATTTTGAGTTCGAAATTAATTGATGTGTAGAATGGTGCAAATTGATTTTCATGATTGGCACATCAGAGGAACAAAAAACAAAGAGAAATCCATGAAATGCATCTAATATACGTATATGCATCTAATTAAAAGCTATAAAAAAAAAAAAAAATTAGAAAACACATTATGATGCGTTATAATGCATCTAAGATTATAGAGATGCAATCTAATTTAGTCGGTGCAATCTCGATATGAAGTAAAAGTTACTTCTTATCCTTCTGATTTAGAAGAAAAAAACTTCTCATTTGATCATATAACTCCTCCTCTCTCTCTGTGCATCTCGGATATGAGGTTATAGTTACTTCTTATCCTTCTTATTTTAAAGAAACTTCTCATTTGATCATAACTCTATATATATATATACATATATATACATATATATATATATATATACATATATATACATATATATATATATATATATATATATATATATATAATATTATGTTTATTATGTTTAGGTTAATTTTTGATAATATTATATACATGTAATGTTACTTTTTGTTTTAGATATATCAATATTGTTAATGGTTATTTATCATTATAGAAATTGTGTTTAAGATAGTTTTAAAAGCAGACTTTTTGTCTAATTGATCTAAACTTGTTTAAGTGTTTTTCTTTTATTTAAGGTTAATTTTTATTACTTACAATTTATGTAACAGTTTGGTTATACGTCCAGACCCAACGAGTAGTGATAATTTGAGGTTAATGGAAAATAAGAAGGAAAAAAATGTGCTTGACTAGTTTAGACCCAACGAGTAGTGATAAATTTGTGGTTAATGGAAAATAAGAAGGAAAAAAATGTGCTTGACTACTTTAGATGATAAACAAAACTTTTTTCTCATAAGAAAAGAAATGTAAATCTTTTTCCCGGATTTTTTATATATTTTATTTTTCATTTTAATTGTTAAGAAAAAAAAAATCCTTTTTTCTGCAATTCAAAAATTATTATTACACTTTCTACGTAGTTAAGCATTTTTGATAATCATTTCCCTTTTAAAATAAACCTCTTTTTATATTTATATTCTTTAATTTATTTACTATTTATTGTAATATGTACTTTTCTAATTTTAACTTGATTGACGTTAATATGCATAATGTTTCATGACTCCCTTGTCACCTTAACTTACATATAGGAATTCACTAAAACAACCAATCATGTAACATAGAAGAGTGCTTTGTCGAATTGTCGTTACCTTGGATCCTTAAACTAACATTTATTTGTTGGAACTTATGTATGGGTCATATTGAATGAATTAAAATGGTTGGACTTGATGGCGAATTAACTTTTATTCAAACTAACAAATGTTAAATAATATGTCATATTGCCATGGCCAAACTTTTGCATCAACTTATCCACCTCTTGCCTTCTTCTTGTAATTTTTGTTGCGTGTACTTGTGAGTACGTTGCTTTGTGGAAAGAATTAACTTCATAATGAAGTTGTATTCTTATATATGCATGTTTAGTTACACAAGTGATAATCTAATCCAGATGCTTACGCCGGATGGAATTCC
>BQNB010024504.1:0-60635 GCA_026074375.1 Tanacetum coccineum | reverse complement strand
AGTGTGCATGTAGCATATTTCACTTGGTACTTTGATGGACAGTTACTAATATTGAACACAGTCTCCATTTTCTTAAACCAGCGGGTCAATTTGACAACGCCTTCAGTTCCTGAGAAATTTTGTGGCTTACACTTCAAGAAGTCTTGAAATGTGCACTCTCGAGCCACTGGCATGAAACCTCTATAGTTCATGCCATGATTCATATTCCTATTTCCATTTCCATTTTTTCCATTCCCTCCATTTCCATTTCCTCCATTCCCTCCATTTCCATTTCCTCCATTTCCTCCATTTCCATTCCCTCTAGTTCCATTTCCTCCTTTTGTTCATCCCCATTCTCATTCAGGGGTTCAAGGTTTATCGCGGCTTCACAAGCCTCTATCTCTTCAGCTACTCGGTGAGCAATCAAGTCTTTAATCTCCTCATGAGTCATGGATGCTCCGGATCGTGTGTTAGGCATCTTCCTTAGTGGTTACATCACATTGGTTTCAAAATACAGAAAATATAAGTTTCTAACACTACGGTCATCACTAAACGCTACTGCTCAATACTGCAATACTAATGAACATATCTAAGGACGGTAGCCCATGTGCTTCATAGAACACGCCTCAAATCTGCCAACTCTCACTCGATTATAAAATCGAAGCCATCGTATATGCCTCAGCTCTCTCTACATATGTGACATGCCGCGCTGGAGTCGGTCAACTCTCTGACTCTCAACACTCACGGTGCCTCTAAGCCTCCTATTACCCCTCTCTAACTTAGAAATCCTCTTAGTCAAAGCAGTGACTGCCGACTCAACCCCAAAAATCCTATGTCCCTGCTCCCTCTGAACTCCCTCAATGACCTTTATACGATGGACTAGGATAGCCTCTATGTGATCATGGAACCTCTGAACCAAATCTCCTAATGTCTCATACGTAACCTCTACTGCTCCCTCCTGTACATGCTCAGGAATATCATCTGGCATCACAGGATGCGTAACCCTCTCAACTCTGACCTCAAACGGGCCCCTCGCACCCGTCTCACTCTCCACTCGATCAACAGCCTCAACTACAACTCTAGCATCAATCCCTCTATCCCTAAGAGCATCCGTATAAGCGAAACACTTGTCAATGTCTACCTGAATCTCTGGATCAATATCCTGCTCTAAGTGAGGTTCATCACTACCCTTAACAATAACATCATCCCTCAAACTAGTCTCTCTAGGATCAACCTCTACATCTGTCAAATAACCAGAATCCCTAATCCTCTTAGGCGATGGTATCAAATCAGCACGGATATGAGATAGAGCTCCGAATACAGGTGGTAATACAGGTATAGATGTCATAGGGGACCTACGTCTCTTGCGAGATGGCCTCGCAGAAGTACTCGGTAAATCGGGAGAAGAATGATCTGACAATAAGTGTCTCGATGAAGAATCAGATGAAGCATCCGAATGAAAATCTGATGATGCCTCTGATGATGAATCTGAAGAAGAATCTCGAGCTGAATCATCTGGAGAAAAATAATCTGATGAAGAATGATCGACAGAATGTCTCACAGCAAGTTGCTGAACAGGTAACGGTCCAACCCTCTTCCTCGCAGTCATCATATGTACCGGCCCATTAAGATGGTAGCGGTACGGTCGACCATGAGGAATAGGCTGTCCAGGTGCTAGAATCATAACTCGACGACGAGGTATGACAGGTGATCTCTGGGTAGAAGAGGTAATCTCAGTGAAAGGCGTACCATGGGTAGGTGATGGTGGTGTATCAGGTGTATCACTGTCTGTGGTGTCATCAGCCGATGATAAAAATGGTGAGATAGCTGGTAATGGTGGTATATGGTCTGATGATGGATCCTCAGATGGATCAGACTCTGTGGGTATCACTGTAGTGTCAGTCTGAGTAGTGGGTGGAGTAATCACTGGTGTGGTGTCGGGAATAGTGGTAGGGATAGTACCGAACAAGATAACTCGTCCAGCAGGTGTCCCCACGCTATCCTCGGATGAGTCCGATGAAACTGAAATAACTGAGATAGCCATGACCTGCATAAGGCAATGTTTATTATAAATCATCTTTTTATAATCAACATGTATGATGCAAACATATGAAACGTGTGGCTGGGTATCTGGGTTAGAATCTGGCAAATGAAAGACTGATATGTGGGGTGATCGGAGTACGACATGACGGGATGGAGAATGAGAAATACTTATGTAATATTAGTTATACTCTCTGTAATTTGATACATACTATGATCGTAGTTAAGTAGTATTTAACTTTGTGTTATACGTACTATGTAAAATCATGTAAGGGACATAATCACGTAGGATCACATACTAGTTATAGTCCAGACCTGGTTCTCTATAACCTTGGCTCTTGATACCAATCTGTCACACCCCCAAATAGTGTCCCGTCCGATTTAGCGTTCGAGGGTGTGACGTTATCGAACATCTCAAGTACAAAGCATAAAGAACGACCTCGCTTCGGATACGTTTTCAAAATAAATCCACCGATTGCCATTAAAATTCAAAATAATAATAAAGTTTTACATCGATCAAATTTAAAAGATTTCAAAAGTTAAACTGCGGAAGCTTTAATAAGTTCAACAACGGTATTTAAGATAATCATGGATAAAATCTGGAAAACTGGTTCGGGCAACAGACTTCATATAGTTCAAGCAACGACATCCATGCTATGCACCTGAGAAAAACATGCTTAAAAACTCTGTCAATTATAAAGTTGTTGAATTCACAAGTATTAGTTCTCAAAACGTTTTGTATTTGGTTAGACCTACAAGATATCAAAAAACTCATTATGTGGACGAGTCATAGGAGATAGCGCAACTTCAACATGTTTGTCAAATAAAGTATTGTTATCAGGTTGCACCTTAATTCTCAGACGCTCATCTTGAAGCTAATAATCGAAAAGATTAGCATCATGTACATTCTGCCTTATATAAAGTTACTTGCATGTGCCTGACAGGTGTGTCGACACAAAAGAGAATCCACCTAAGAACCATAGTTTCGACTCATGACATATATTCGTTATTATTGGGAGCCCCGTGGGATATGTGTGAGCGCTACTCACCCGGATAGGGATAATTGTCACTAATAGATCTATTTATTGTGTCATCACTCGTCGACGCTCCATTCGGACTCGGTCATTACTCGGCGTCGACAAGTAGAAATTGTTTGACGCGTGTTCTATGCATATTAAGTGTCGCGGCAGAATATGTCGTGTTAGACCTATATAACCGGATTACTCTAGAGTGAACATCGTAAGAAAGTAGGGAAAATTCTTCACCCGTAGTTAGGTACTTGCTGCTTCCTTTCAGTGTTTGTGTTAAGAAAACAAGCAACTTTGTTTCTCACTCCCCAAGTTATATAAACATTTAGTTCAGAGAGAATCGGAGTAAAAGTGAGTGGAGTATGAACTCACCATTGATGATTTAATGGGTTTTATAAATTATGTATACGTCTCGCAAAAAAGTAGGCGTTCTCACTTCGGAAACTGAAACTGAGTGGGTCTCGGGTGATGACCTATGAAGAGGACTATACGGTTTAGATTTATAGTCTTGGAAATGTTATATCGTATTTGATTGATTGCAGGATCAGTTTTATTTATTCATTTTGTTCGTAAAACGTTTTATTGTGTAATTAAAACGTTAATGATCGTGATTTTTTATGAAAGTTCTTAAGTTGTAAAGTAAGTAACAACTTAGTATAATATTATATTTAAATTATATAAATTATAAGTGATTAATATTATTCACCTTTAAGTCTTAAATGAGAATAACCGTGTTATTTATGATTTGACATTTTCCAAGTGTCGTTAATGTAGAATTTACGTCATAATACCATTTTATTATTTATGCTTTCTAGATCATAATTTTCTAAGTATTGAGATTTTTAACAGTTCAATCTTTGCAGATGAGACACGTTGTGTTTACTTCATTTTTCTTCAAGAGTAGTAGATTTATTAAACACATTTTCAAACCACTTCAAATCGCACAATTTACAATTTACAAACCCTATACAATCGATTTTTCCATGTTTAAAAACAACTCAGATCTAACGAGTTCGATCCTACAAACTACATTATTGTGGCATGCTTTCCTGGCACTAATAAAATCCTCTTGTTTAGAAAAACACGCCAAAGTACGGAAAATAGAAATTAGTTCCGATTATACTGTGTAAAAAGATATAAACGCTCACATAATAAGAAGAAGTGTCTAGTCATATATAAGCTTTAATGCTCACTCTAATGCAAGTCTCATAAGTTAGAATGAGCCAAGACATATTAAACCAGAAATCGGGGGGGGGGGCTAGAATTCCGCATTAATTCTGTGTACCAAGCTTGGGCGCGGCTTCTTATGTTGTAGGTGGGGAACTTGGGCTTGAAGGCCCTCAATTAAGCCTTATTTGATCTTATGCGATTAAGTCAACTATGCAGGTTAAAAATTGTCTTTCAATTGCTCTTTCACTATATATGTGTAGAGTTACTCTAAAATTATATTTTCTCAAATACCGAAGAATCAATAACGTTCACAATTTGAAGAAGATAAGTCATCGCATATAATATTTCTTTATAGTTTTTCCATTTTAGATTTCGGCGTAGCATATTATTGACTAAAATGAAGCTCAAAAATAATGAAACAAGCTCTCAAATAAGCATCACTCAAATATAACAGCTCCGAATCAATAAGCTCAAAAGTACATAATATTATGTCATCATGAAAATAACCACGATCAAGACATAAAACTATGATTTCTCTGTACTTATTTATTTTTTATAGAGAATTTTCAGAACGCCATAAGTATATACACCTTTTGTTTAAAGGTTGTATGTAGTTTCACAAAAATACATGTTCTGTTTTACCAGAAACAAGTGAAACAAGAAGAAGAAGGTTTATGCATCAAGAGAGAAGTAAGTATAGTAAAGTTTAGAGATTTGAAGTTTTGAAGACTTACGGAATGCAAAGAAATGGTTTTTATGAAGAGATCGATATAAGATCAAGACACATACACCAAACGATGTTCTTTTATACCCGGTTGATCGACTTAAAAGATAAACCTTCAACTAGTCTTCAAAGTAAATGATTGTAAAAGTGAATTATATGTATGGTTTTGTAACTGATGTATTGTGTTTGTGCAGTGAGTTTAGGTTGAGCAAGAGAGAGTAAGAAGAAAAGCTCAAAATACAGAAGTGTAGTGCTGTTATGAAGATGATGTATGTAAATTGAAATTTCTGGTTATATATACTAAGTGGCTTCACTCACGTAGAGTGTTTTGTGCATGTCTGTCATGTAACAAAGAGACAGAGGAAGAGGAGAGGCAGAACTCGCCACATGATATTTTTGATCTCCACATATTTGTTTAGTTTCAATATTATATCAAAATATAACAAAAGATATCATCCTGGATCTACATAACTCAATCACACTTGATTGATATGAAAATAATTACATCATTTTTTAGATGAAAAGAATATGCATCGAATCATAACTCACACTTGTGTTGATGATGCCATATTGAGTCTACTTGTCCAATAGTTGTGTTCCAAATATTATACTAATATGTTTAACACATGCATAAAATACACAATGAATTAGGATTGACGACTTGGATATTTCGTATCTAAAATATTCAAGCAATTTACATTGCAATGCAATTGGTAAATGTATCATTTCCGAAAAACCAAACACGAGCAAACTAACAATATATGTAAACTTTTCTTATACAACATAAAAGCACAACTCAAAGCTAAAATTCACTTTTAACTAAATTCTCAAAAAAGAATAATATTATTGTTTATGCACCTAGGATAACATGATGTTTGGGAAACATCATGTTTAAAGAATTTATGGACTTATCATATTAAACGATTAATAAAGGATAATATATATCCTATGCACTTTATTTCCTTCGTAGCATAAATGGTTGTATTACAAGAAAATACACTACATATTTTTCATTATTACAAATAAGCACATCTCTTGGCTTTTGAAAAACCAAACACGTTAAAAAAACCACATGTGACAAATGACTAAATATAAGACATCCATTAAATCAAGCAGTATGTAATCGAAACCAAACAACCTATAGATCTTGAACAAAAGATTAAAATATCTTGCTAACGCTTTTCTAAGATTTCCACTCATCTTGGTTAGGATTATGCAAACCGGAATTAAAGCATGTTAGTTGAGTCATGTTAGACCCTTTATGAAAAGATAATACAAATTTTATCTTTGCTACACTTCATTAGGCAAATATAAGAATTCTATTTTATCTAACATGAGAATGACTACTGGAGAATCTATTGCACTAGAAATTCAATTTGACCTAACGGTTGAATTTCTTCCAGGAGTGAAGTTGGGTTCGGTGTATAACCCATATAAATTGTCGTGTTTATCCTGAATTGAGCACCACTAGTGATAGTCTCATACTCATTCTCTAATTTGATTAAATGGCTCTTCCTAAATATGCCTAATGATAGTCTACATCGATAGACTTTGTATCTCTTCAGGAGTACACTCTAAGCACGTATAGTCAATCTAGACACAATGCACCTCACATATGTGCTTTAATGTTTCATGATGATTACTTGTTCCCGTGTAATGTAATTATATATCTTCATGATCTTGATGCTTAATGTTTAATTGCTTAGATATTAAATGCATGTCCACTATAAAGGCATTTGTCTTTTTCTAGCAATTTAGATAAAATATTTCTTAGTTTATCTAAATAACACATGCTCCTAAATGATAAATGATAATATGTTTTACATGACGATTACATTTAAAATTATCATGTTTTGTATGCGTCATTTTATATGACTTACATGTTAATTGTACACCTGCACTATATTAGCTTGATATATGACAGTTAACGTTTAAATGCCATAGAGTCTTACACATTAATCTAGTTGATTATTGTGTCGATGCATGCTTAGATAAACTTATATGCCTATATCTATATGTCTTATGCATCTAGGTATATATTTTCTCACACTAGAATATTTTTCTTCGCGTCCGTGTCACAAATCTAAAAAGTCAAAAGAATCGTAAAATGGTCTTATATCTCCTAGAGTCTTCACCCACACATTCCCTTAATCATCATCTTGCCTTCTTCCAAATAATCCACTCTTTCATCAAGGAAAAGTTAGATACATATCTAACACTCCTCCAAGTAGGTTTGACAACTTAAATATTTCATCCGAAATATTCAAGTATCTTTAACTTGCGATCGCAAACGTTAAAGGTCATATCTGAAAATTGATATTCAAGCCTTTTAACAACATATGTTAAAATGCTCTTCCTAAAGCTAAAAGCTTAAATCAACCTTCGTGTGACAAAGTTCTTACGTGTTTCTACATAAGTGATTCGTAGCCTCTTTAATACACATACCTTAAGACTAAGTACTTTCACTTCTGTTAGTCCTTTCCATCCCCTTAGGAATGTCACAATGGTTTATCGTCATGCTTACCTCATACACAATGAGGATCGAACATTATCCATCGATCTTAGGATAGAAAACTCATCAAAATTCGTCGTCATCTCCTTCGCGACATTGTCCAAAAGGAAATATCTTCATCGAAAACATTTTGTCAGAATACAACATCGCCGACATCCTCACCAAACCACTCAAACGTGAACCTTTTTAAGTCTAGGTCTAGGAATGATGAAACAAATCTCATAAACGTGTCATTCTCAATTTAATAGTCTTGTTACTATTAAATACTTTCTGATAAATCTTGACAACTTAATCATTTCATTTGAAATGTTTAAGCATTTTTAATTCGCGAAATGCAAATTAAAATGTCACTCATTGTTCATGTCTAAGTCATTTCACAAAAATATTTATCACACCTCTATTATTATTTAGATGGTTAATATCTTCCGTCCACATTTCCGCTACCACCTTTAAGACAACCTCATACCTCGTCGTGTGATTGTTCTATGAACATTCGCAATACTCGAGAAGAGCTACATAACTTAGCGGATAAAGTTCATCGTATGCTTACTGTCATTCATCATGACATTGTCAAGCTCATCACTTCCGTCATTATTTCTCTTTATTTATTCTTTTTTTAATTTATGTTCGGATGAGCACGAATTAAGAGGGAAGGGAAAACACACCTGTTCACATATATCCTTTAACCAAATACTCTCAAGAACTCACATATGTGATTCTTATTCACTAGAAACCGACAATGAAAAACCAAGTCATCCTTACCACTACCAATCTCGAGTCATCCACCTAGTCATCTTCACAAGAAGACTCACAATGTAACCATTCCCCACAAGTGAACTTCGCAATGAAATGCGTCTCATCTTCATTTCCCGACACTTATAAGCATGTGTGCCTATGTTGTCAAAAGTCAAGTGAATTTCGCAATGAAATGCGTCTCATCTTCATTTCTCGACACTCATAAGCATGTGTGCCTATGTTGTCAAAAGTCAAGTGAATTTCATAATGAAATGCGTCTCATCTAATCATTTCCACTTTTTAGAAAGTGAAGAACACAAAGAAGATATTCAATCTTCAGGTGTTGTTGAGTCATCATAATGTCGTGTCTTTCATTTTTCATCCAATCATTTCCACTTTTTAGCAAAGTGAAGAACACAAAGAAGACATTCAATCTTCAAGTATTGTTAAGTCATCACAATGTTAAGTCTTTCACTTCTTTTACACCATTTCCATATTTTCACCTTTGTTCGTCAACATTAACAACCAACAAAACACCCAACAAACATATTATCAACACCTTCCCTTTCCATTCACGCTCATCCTTCTTCATTTATGTTCCCTCCTCAAATCATACTTATCATTAACATTTAGTTTGATCTAAAGTCTTACGATAATGTTTATCCTTAAACACTCCAAACATGAAAAGCATACATAATGCTTAACAAAGAAACCTTGAGGATTTAGGGATCTCTCAATACAACCCTTAGTCTATTCAAATCCATACACTAGAACACAAAGTGGATTTGGCTACACCAAAAAAGTGTGACGGTATACATATAGTCACACATGATTTTTCGAGTGTGTGTGACTAAAGGTCGCGCGACCGTAGGGTACCTATGGTCACATTTTTGAGTTAGTAGTCGTATCCATTAAAAAACAATGACCAAAACCTTAATATGTGTGACTAATTAGGTACAAATTTAGTTGGATTAATCAGTATTAGTGACCGTAAACACTGTATAGTCACACAAAGCATGTGTTTTTATATTTAGTCACATACAATTAAGCATAAAGTGGCCAAAAGTATTAATAAGTGTGACTGTATGGTGTTTAAAGTGAAGTAAAAGTATATTTTGTGTGACTATTGTTCATCCAATGGCCACATGAATTTTATATTTGTGTGACCTTTTTTAATATTTAGTCACACAAAGCATTTTTTTTTATATATTTAGTGGCATACAATTAAGCATAAAGTGGCCAAAAGTGTTAATAAGTTTGACCATATGGTGTTTAAAGTGAAGTAAAAGTGTATTTTGTGTGACTATTTCATCTTTGGCCATATGAATTTTATGTTTGTGTGACCTTTTGAATTTTAAGTCACACACAAACATGTTTTTTTATGATATTTGTCACATACAATTAGCATAAATGTGGCCAAAAGTGTTAATAAGTGTGACGAATTATGCTTGTTTAAAATCAAAGAAATTTATATTTTGTTGATGACTATTGATCATCCCAATGGCGCCATCGGATTTTATGTTTGTGTGGCCTTTTGTAATATTTAGTCACACAAAGCATATTTTTTTGGTATTTAGTCACATAAAATTAAGCATAAAGTGGTCAAAAGTGTTAATAAGTGTGACCATATGTTGTTTAAAGTGAAGAAATGTGTATTTTGTGGACATATTGATCAATCTAATAGAACACTGAATTTTAATGTTTGTGTGGCCTTTTGTATTATTAGTCATTACAAAGCATGTTTTTTTGTCATTTACGTCACATACAAATTTAGCATAAAAGTGGCCAAATAGTGATTATTAAGTGGTGAACCATATGTTGTTTAAAGTGAAGAAATGTGTATTTTGTGTGACTATTGATCATCCAATGGCCACATGAATTTTATGTTTGTGTGGCCTTTTATAATATTTAGTCACATAAAGCATGTTTTTTTAGAGTATTTGTCACATACGAGTAGCAAACAATAGCATAAAGGTTTTAATAAGTGTGACCAATGTGCTGTTTAAAGTGAGAAATGTGTATTTTGTGTGACTATTGATCTCCAATGGCACATTGAATATTATGTTTGTGTGGCCTTGTGTTATATCTTAGTCACATAAAGCCATGCTTTTTAGGTTTATTTAGTCACATAAAAATTAAGCATAAAGTGGCAAAAAGTGTTAATAAGTGTGACCATATGCTGTTTAAAGTGAAGAAATGTGTATTTTGTGTGACTATTGATCATCCAATGGTCACATGAATTTTTTGTTTGTGGTATGTGCTTAATTACACATACCTTTTACCTATTAAAACAAGCTAAAATGGCCAATAATGACCAAAAACGGACATAAAATGCCGAATATATGCTTGTCTTTGGTTTATCATACTTTGTAAGGTACACGGATATTCTACTAACGCCGGGACACAAAACGAAGCCAAAACCGACAAAAACCGAGCACGGGACTGGAGAGAGCCTGTGAAAAGTCAAAAAAAAAAAGTCAAAGTCAACTAAAAAGTCAAAGTCAAAAGTCAAAGATCGAAGCCGAGGACATAAGCAATCTTAAATAGGTCAACCCGCACCCATTTAATGGGTCAAGTCAGCCCATTAAGCCCTTAAAATCAAGTCTTATAAGTTAAAAAAGCCCAAGAACCCTTTAAACCCTAACCCGGCCCAACATAAGGCCCAAACCCACTTAACTATAACACCCTTAAACCCTTTACATTGTTAGTCCTTAAGGACTAACATAGTTAGTCCTTAGGATTTGCACCACTCGTCCCTATACCCTTTAACTCTAACACCCGTTACCCTACTCACCCAAAACAAACATTTCCCTCCTAATCTACTATTCACTATCTCCTACCTCTGCTACCCTACACCCCATGACAAAAACATCTCTCTCTCTCTCATTACCCCACTTCCACTAATACCAAAAATCTATCGGCAATCCCCTTTTAACATATTCGTCAATGGAAGAAGACACAAAATCAATGGCTAAGATCACTAGGCTTGGTGAGCAAGAAATATTGGATGGCTTGATGAAAATTTGACCTTTCATCACACAAGAAAAAACTACAATCTACTCACTCTCTCACAGAAGTAACACACAATGAAGACCCCAAGACCTCATTCTTTTAGTATAAATAGGATCCTTTGTAAGCCTAAAAGGGCATGCAGTTTTTAGCTTATCTAGTTTTTCTTTAACAGCTTATCTAGTTTAATTTATAGCTTATTGCAATTTATTTTCAAGCCTTGTACTTTTTTAAGAATTAATGAAAGTTTGATGTTTTTAAGTTAAAATTTCTGAGTTTTAATGTTCATGTTCCATTATTGTTAAAATACTTTATAAACTATCAAAAGCTCTTGTTTAATCTTATGTTGCTTAAGTCTTGTTACCAAAAATCAAAAACAAAAGTGGCAAGAATCTGTTCAATCATGGGAGCATGGTGAATACTGGATGGCCATGGGTTTAGAGCTTCATGGGAAGCATTAGGATAGATTAGGAGTGATTTGGGTGTCTAATCTCAAACCAAAAGCTAAGGACCACTTATGAGTTATTCATTTTTCCATTTTAGCTTAAATCTGCTTCTGGCTTATTTCTGCTTATTCACTGTTGGCTTATTGAACTGCTTATTTATTGCTTATTTTCTGCTTATTTCTGCTTATTATTGTTGTTAAATGCTTATTTATGTTTTCTTGAAGGTTAAATCATATTTGTTCATGTTTTGAGTTAATACTACTAGTTTAGCACTTAAAACTGCTTATCTAGTTTACTTATTAAAAAGTGCTTATTGAAAGTTGATTTATGCTTGTTTTTGCTTATTATACTTAGTCATAATCTGGTCTTTCAAAATTTAAGCTTAAATCTGTGTTTTATAAGTTAAAAATGCAAATTTAGATTTTTAAGGGGTGTTTGGCTTAACAGTATTAACTATAAGTTAATACTGTTGGTGCAAATTTTTGTTTTCAAAACCAAGTTAGGATCTGTTTTTAATGGTTTTTAAAGTTTAATGTTTAAGCTAGTTATAGTTGAAGTATGTGGTGTCTTTGTTTGCTAAAACTGCTTATTTTGATCATTGGCTTTAGATTGATATAAGTTGATATTTTCATGTTCATTTTGTTTCCATAAAGCAGTAGGATAGAGTTAGTATAAGTGTGCATTGGTAATTTGAGCTTTAGTCAAGATTATGTCTAAGTATCAAGTCTTATTTTTAAAGTTTTAAGTCCAATCTTTAATAGCTTTTTTTTAGATTAGTTAAAGTTTGTTTTAGGTTTTGATTTTGTTTGCACAAGCTCTTTAGATATAGTTTACTTTATCTGTTTCAGCTTATTTTGTAGTCTAAACATCATTTAGATAGCTTAAATTAGGGCTGCATTTAGCCATTTTGTCTTTTAGAAAACCTGAAAAAAAACTCAGCATATACTGAGTGAACAGCCATTTTCATAAGCCTTTTTCATGGCTTATATGTTTTTCAAAATACCTTTTCTTTGCTGATTCCTAAAGCTTATAGGATAAGCTTGATCAGCATATAAGTCATTAAGCCATAAGGATAGCTTTAGGCTTTTAATTTCTAGCTTAAAAGTAGCTTTTTAGCCTTTTTGAACTGTTTTTTATGCATTTTATCTTAGTGCTTTTAAGTCCTTTCCAGCTTATTTTCTTGGCTTATTTTTGTTTGTAAGTGCTTATTAGGGTTAGGGTATCATTTGTTTTGAGCTTATTTGTTTCTATGAGTGCTTATTGGTTTTAAAAAAAGCAAAACAATTAGCTATTAACTCACTTAGTTTAAAAAAGCCAAAACGGTCATCTTTTCTTTTTGTTTATTACCAGCTTATTTCCAAGTTTTGTAAAAAGTTGCTTTTTTAAAGTTTGTTATTTTAGCTTATTTATTAGTTGTTAAAAAGAAAAGTAAAAAAAAATGTTGTGTAAAAAAGAGAGGTCACAGTGGTCGAACCTGTGACCTCCCCCTTTCATAGCCAAGCACCTTAACACACCACACACTCACCAACTGCCCTGGAGTCTTTTTCGTTTATACATCCATATCATTTAATATTTAAACCCTTTTTGCCTTATAAGCCTTTCAGCCCTTTTAAGCTTAATAACAGCTTATTTCAATAAGCTGTTTTGCCCTTTTTATTTTTCCTAGATTAAGCATTGTCCCAAGTACTTTTCCTGAATTTTTTAGTTTTTTATAAATTAGTTTACTATTTTTAATATTTTATTTAGATTAAAATTGTTTTTATTTCATAATAAATAAAATAAAAGTAAAAAAATATAATTATTTTTTTTAAATTTTCTTTTATCATTTAGGACTTTTAAAAATTAAATTTGTATTTTTAGGGTTAAATTTGTAGAGTTTAGGTTTTTAAAGAACAAGTTTTGATCCCGTTTTCGTTTTTCGTGTTTTTAAATTCGTAATTGCTTTCGTTTTAGGTTTAGCTTGCCCCTTAATTACTTTTTCCTGTAGAATTAGAAAACCAAATCCAATTTGTGATATTCAAGCATTGTTCCACAAACCGATCCTCGATTCTCAATTCACACCTTGTCGGGAAACGACCCGGGAAAGTTTTTTTTTGGATTTACTTTGGATAAAAGTAATTTCCTTCTTAAAACCCTCTTGGAATACTTACTCTCTCTTCTTAATTGATATTTTGGGAATTATCCCTATATATATATTTATATTATATATTTATTATATATTATATTTATATATACTAAAGGGTTAATCTTTAAGAATCAATTTTTGGCACCGCTGCCGGGGAGGTTGTGCTACGATTTTCGAAGAAACGTTTGTTGTGCCTTGAAGAACCTTCCTCGTGAAGTTTATTTTGTGAATATATTTTTTTTTCATTATATAAAAACACAAAAATCATTATAAATACTTTTCCTAAAGTATTTGCAATACCAAAAAAAATTTAAAAAACCAACAAAAGAACCGTGTCGTTAATTGTTAAATAAGCTCACCTCGAGATTACGAAACTATAAGAGAAGTATAAGGCGGGTTGATCCTACGAACTTCGACCCAAAAGGAGAAGGGTTTTTAATACGCTTCGCGCTGACCAGCTCCTCCGCTTCTTTGTTAGTAATTTAGAGAGATACCGTGCACCTTTAACAATCGGTATTAAAAAAATATTTTCAATTTCTCTTTCTCTTTTGGAATTTTGCATAGTGCATGAGCACTCGATCTTTGACTAGGAATATTTTTCCACCTCTCGAAGATCCCAAACGTACAATTCGAAGAAGGACTCGTGTTAATCCTAATCTTTTGAACCATTTTGAAGAAATTAACATGGCCGTTAACGGAAACGGTGATGACGGACCACCTCAAGCGGGGGGTGGTTTACCAGTTCCCAACCTCCGAACGATGGAGGAGTTATGCCAGCCGACTTTGAATGGTCTAGGCGGACCGATCGCCCTGATAAATATTCAGGCAAACAATTTTGGACTCAAGAATGACATGATTCAACAAGTTTAAAATTCTTACCAATTTCACGGATTACCGGGTGACGATGCGAACAAGCATCTTGACAAATTTTTGCATGTCACCCAGAGTATAAAAGTGAATGGGGTCACCGATGACGCCCTTCGTTTATATCTCTTTCCTCATTCCTTAACGCATCATGCCACCGCTTGGTTTGATCGTTTGCCAAGGAATTCCATCACGACTTTTGATCAAATGGCATCAAAATTTCTTTCAAAATACTTCCCACCCTCTATGGTGACCAAGTTGAGAAATGAAATCACCAACTTCCGTCAGCTTCCCGATGAATCATCATTTGAAGCATGGGAACGCTACAAGCTTGCAATTGACCGATGTCCCAATCACAATATGTTACCCGTTACTCAAATAAATACTTTCTATAACGGGTTAACATTAAGAAATCGTGATACCATTAATGCTGCTGCTGGAGGTACCTTTATGAAAAGGCGACCCGAAGAGTGCTATGATCTCATCGAGAACATGACTGCACACCACAATGACTGGGATACCTCAGCTCAAAGGTGTAAGTCCTCCAGTTCTATCACTTCTTCTAATGCCGAAATAGCAGCCCTTAAGAATGAAATGTCCGAAATGAACAAAACTTTTTAAAAATGTTTCAAAACCAACAAGTTAATTCCGTGACACCGAGTTGCAAAACTTGTGGTGGTCCTCATCCCTATCATGAGTGTCAAGCCACCGGTGGCCACATTCAGAACGTATATGCTGCGGGTACCTACAATCAAGGTGGTAATACTTACCAACCTCAAGGTAACCGAAATTTTCTTAGCTATTGTTCGGATATTTATCTCAGACCACTAGGGTTTAATGTTAATCAAAATCAGAATCGAAACAATCAGAATCAAAATTATCAAAATAGGAATCATGGAAATAGTCAAGGAAATAATCAAGGAACCAATCAAGGAAGAAACCAATCTTTCCAAGGAGCTAGTCAAGTTCAAAACCCGAACCCAAACTATCAAGCTCCGGCTTATCAAGCTCCGATTCATCAAACACAAAATGTGACGACTAGTGATTTCTCAAACTACATGAAGGCAAATGATGGTTTAATGAAAAACATGCAAACCTAAATGACCTCTTTAACGAATTCTAACCTCGAGCTTAAGAACATGTTTGGTACTTTCATGAAAATGAATACCGCTTCTACTTCGGGTTCGGGACCACTTCCTAGCAACACCGTTGCTAACCCGAGAGGTGACGTGAAAGCCATCACCACACGAAATGGTGTTTCTTACAAAGGACCTCCAGTTCCACCCCCGACTTTTTCTCTTCCTAAGGTGGTGGAACGGGAACCCAAGGTGACAACGGATACGGTATAACCGAGTACCGAAAACATCCAACCTCTGGTGGTCCAAACTCAAGCTCCAATTGATGAGCCCGTTGTTGCTCCAAAACGTAAACCGACTATACCTTATCCTTCGAGAGCTAACAAGCAAAAGTTCCAAAAAAAGATGATAAACTAGCTTCGAAATTTGTTGAAATCTTTAGGGAATTACATTTCGAGCTTAGTTTCGCGAATGCTCTTCTTCACATGCCTAAGTTTGCTACAATGTTTAAAAGTCTCCTTAATAACAAAGAAAAATTGTTCGAATTAGCCACCACCACATCGGTAAATGAAAATTATGGTTATCCTCAAAAAGTTGCCCGAAAAACTTGGAGACCCCGGCAAGTTTCTCATTCCATGTGATTTTTTGGAGTTAGATGAATGCTTGGCCTTGGCCGATCTTGGTGCAAGCATCAACTTGATGCCTCTCTCCATATGGAAGAAGCTCTCACTCCTCGAACTTACTCCTACGCAAATGATTCTTGAGCTTGCGGACCGATCGACCACTCGACCGGCCGGCATTACCGAAGATGTCTTTGTGAAAGTAGGAAAGTTCCATTTTCCGACTGACTTCGTAGTCGTTGATTATGTTGTCGATCCTCAGGTTCCCTTAATTCTTGAGAGACCCTTTTTGAGGACCAGACGTGCTTTGATTGATGTTTACGGTGAAGAATTAACTCTCGGCCATGATGATGAAGCCGTAACATTCAAAGTTGGTCAAACTTCAAGTTTCTACTACAATGATGACGAGTCGATTAATCGAATTGATGTCATCGACGTAGCTTGTGAGGAGTATGCTCAAGAAGTGCTCGGATTCCTAGAAATTTATGCAAGTGGCAATTCCCACTTCAAAACCGATTATTTCTACCTCTTCTCCCACTCTCACTCCCTTCGGGGATAGTGACTTTCTTCTAGAGGAAACCGATGCTTTCCTTGCTATTGAAGATGATTCAATTTCACTAGAAATTAATGACTTGTACTATGACCCAGAGGGAGACATTCTATTACTTGAAAATTGCTTAATTCTGACCCCTCTCCCTCCCTCCATCCGGAAGAACAAAAATTTGAAGAACTTAAGACCGTTAAGACTTCTAGCGATGAACTACCCAAGCTTGAGCTCAAATACTTACCATCCCATCTTGAGTACACGTTTTTAGAGGGTACCGATAAATTACCTGTCATAATGGCTAAAGACTTAAAAGATGAGGAGAAGGACCGCCTTCTTGAGGTTTTGAAGTCACACAAGCGAGCCATCGATTGAAAAATCTTCGACATTAAGGGTATCGACCCTCAATTTTGTACTCACAAAATTCTTATGGAGGATGACTCTAAACCGACAATACAACATCAAAGACGAGTTAACCCGAAAATTCATGAGGTTATCAAAAAGGAAGTTATCAAACTTCTTGATGCCGGATTAATATATCCAATATCCGATAGCCCATGGGTTAGCCCCGTCCATTGTGTGCCTAAGAAGGGTGGTATGACCGTAATAGCAAATGATGAAAATGAGTTGATTTTGACTCGACTTGTTACAGGATGGCGTGTATGCATTGACTACCAAAAGATAAATGATGCCACCCGTAAAGATCATTTCCCATTACCGTTTATGGACCAAATGCTCGAAAGACTCACGGGAAACGAATACTATTGTTTTTAGATGGTTTCTCGGGGTACTTTCAAATTCCCATCGACCCGAAGGACCAAGAGAAGACCACATTCACTTGTCCTTACGGAACGTTTGCCTACCGACACATGCCTTTCGGCTTATGCAATGCTCCGGGCACGTTCCAAAGGTGCATGATGGCTATTTTCCATGATATGATCGAGGAAACAATGGAAGTCTTCATGGATGACTTCTCGGTCTTTGGGGATTCTTTCTCCTCATGCCTCTCCCATTTGGACAAAATGCTCAAACGGTGAGAAGACACTAATTTAGTTCTAAATTGGGAGAAATGCCATTTTATGGTAAAAAAAGGCATTGTTCTAGGACATAAAATTTCAAAGTCCGGGATTGAGGTCGACAAAGCTAAAGTTGATGTTATAGCTTAACTCCCTTTCATCCGAACTTACGTGAAGGCATTTAAAGTTTTTTAGGTCACGCCGGGTTTTATCGTCGATTTATTCAAGACTTTCTAAATCGCCTTGTGGGGCCGATGACCTATCTTCTTTAAAAAAGATATCCCTTTTATTTCTCGAAAGAATGTGTTGAATCATTTAATATACTTAAGAAGAAGTTAACCGAAGCTCCAATGTCTAGATTTGCACCGATTTGGATCTACCGTTTGAACCTAATTATGTGTGATGCTAGTGCATTAAGGTGGTAGGTGCAGTCTAGGCAACGTAACGACCAACATTTTTCAGCCTATACACTAGCAAGTAATGACCATGACGGATGCGCAAGCACCAGTTACCCCACTACGGAAAAAGAGTTTATTAGCGTTGTGTTTGCTTGTCGAGAAATTCTGGCCTTACTTAGTCTTGTCGAAGACCATAGTGTATACGGACCACTCGGCTCTCAAATATCTTCTTGCCAAGCAAGATGCTAAACCGAGATTGCTCCGGTGGATTCTCCTACTCCAAGAATTTGATGTCATTATTCGTGATAAAAAAGGAGCGGAGAATCTCGCGGCCGACCACTTATCAAGACTTGAAAATCCCCACCAAGATGTTCTCGAGAACAAGGAAATTACCGAAACATTTCCTCTCGAGACACTTGGTATGGTTACCTTTCGTGGTGATGATAGTACCCCATGGTTTGCCGATTTTGCAAATTACCATGCGGGGAATTTTGTGATTAAAGGGATGTCGTCCCAACAAAAGAACAAGTTTTTCAAGGATGTTAAGCACTACTTTTGGGACGACCCCTATTTGTTCAAGATTTGTGCGGATCAAGTGATCCGGCGGTGTGTTTACGGCCAAGAAGCTGTTGATATCCTCACAGCTTGCCATAATGGGCCCACCGGGGGACATTATGGTGCCAACTACACCGCCAAGAAAGTTTTTGACTCAGGATTCTTTTGGCCTACCATTTACCGCGATGCCCATGACTTGGTCACCCGTTGTGACGCTTGTCAACGTCAGGGAAAAATCTCACAACGAGATGAAATGCCTCAAAACGCAATTCAAGTTTGTGAGATTTTTGACGTTTGGGGCATCGACTTCATGGGCCCGTTCCCGTCTTCACGAGGGAACAAGTATATACTCGTGGCCGTCGATTATTTGTCAAAATGGGTTGAAGCGAAAGCGCTCCCCACCAATGACGCCCGAGTTGTTTGCAAATTTTTTTAAAATCTCTCTTCGCCCGATTTGGGACCCCTCGTGCTATCATTAGTGATCGCGGTACCTATTTTTGCAATGACTAGTTTGCAAAGGTCATGCTTAAATATGGAGTTACTCACCGTCTCTCCACCGTGTATCACCCACAAACAAGTGGGCAAGTTGAGGTTTCAAATCGTGGTTTGAAATGTATTTTGGAAAGGACCGTAGGCGAACACCGTGCTTCGTGGTCCGATAAGTTGGATGACGCCTTGTGGGCCTTCCGTACCGCATTTAAGACACCCATCGGGTGCACTCCTTACAAGTTAGTGTACGGAAAGGCTTGTCATCTAAACATCGAGCTCGAGCATAAGGCCTATTAGGCCTTAAATCATTGCAATTATGACCTTGCTACCGCGGGTGATCACCGAAAAGTTCAATTGAATGAATTAAATGAACTTCGTGATCAAACCTATGAGAACTCTTTAATCTACAAAGAGAAAACAAAGAGGATCCATGACTCAAAGATCAAGTACCGCGTTTTTAACGTTGGTGATCGAGTCTTCTTCTTTAATTCTTGATTAAAGATTTTCTCAGGCAAGCTTAAGACCCGCTAGACTGGACCATTCACCGTTACCTAAGTATTTCCTTATGGCACCGTCGAGTTATCTCAAACCGATGGGCCAAACTTCAAGGTGAATGGTCATCGACTTAAACACTACTTTGGAGGGGACATACCACCGATGGTTGACTCGGATCTCCAAACTTCCCCCATGGACCAATGAACTCGGGGACGAGTCAAGCTTAGTGACTCATTAATAAACAAGCGCTTCGTAGGTGGCAACCCATGCTTATCCTAATATAATCATAGTAGTAATGAATAAGTGTGTTGTGAGGAGGCTCGCCTCTTCCTTTCTCGTGTTTTGTGGTTTTTGTTGTATGTCCCAGATTGCCCTGGATTTTGAAGCCTCTCGTGCTCGTGGTTTTGTCCTTCATTTACTCGAGCTTCAATCCTTAACATGATTACGGGAATCCAATATCCAATCTTATCGACTAACGTTTATCTTTGAGCATACTTAATAAATGACTTTAGATTTATGTAGAGACACTTCTTAAAACATTGAGGACAATGTTCAACTCTAGTATGGGGGGTCTATCGATTTGATTGTGCCTGCAGTCGTTGTTTTCACGTAATCCCGTTTTTACCACCAAAATTCCAAAAAAATGAAAAAATTTAAAAATTTTCATCATTTGCTAAATGTTTTTTAGTGGTTTATCACAATGGGGTCGTGACTATAAATGTTTTAAGCTGGCCAAATATATTTTGAGGGTAAAATACTAGGTTGTTTGTGTCGTGGGGTGGTGGGGAGGCGCGGGGTGGCGTGTTCTGGGCTTGGATGGGGCGGAGGGAGGGGTGGGGTTGGGCGAGGGTAGGTTGGGAGGATATCAGAGTCGGTGTTGGGGCGGAGGAGTGGGTGGGGTGGTTGAGGAGGGGGGGAAGTGCAAAAGAGGATAGGGGTTGATTGTTCGGTGATTCGGCGGTTGTTAGAGGAGAGGGGGTACTCGGTTCGACGAGTGGTACATGGGAGGTGGGTGGGGTTGGGGGGCGGATGTTCAATGAGGGGAAGAGCGTGGGCCTTAGTGCGTAGTGTTGGCGTTCTGATTGGTGATTTGTAATTATTGAGATTTGTGAGTGGGTGTTGCGATGCGTGTGTTGTCGTGATAGCGTGCTGTCGGCTTGTGTGGTACATGAGTAGAGGGCGTGAAGGGTGTTGTGGGGCAACATGAGGTGTAGTGGGGGTTTAAGCGGAGATGATAGTGGGAAAAGCGTTGGGAGGGGGAGGGGAGGGTGGGCAACCAAGGTGGTGTGGTACAGGTAGAACGTCCTCCGTTTGCTAAGAAGTCAGTTGTTGTGCATATGAGGTTGTGTGAGGGTGGCTAAAGAAGGGGGTGTAGTAGTGGCGGGGGGGGGGGGAAGATGATGTGACGGAGCTTGGGTGGGGAATAACGGGGAAGCGGGGGATGATCGGGGCAATCGAGACTGGTTTTAGGGTGAGGAGCAGGGGTTGCTACGTGGAGCATTATGCATGAGGGGTATGGAGTTCGTGTGGGGGGTACTAAGATGTGTAGAGGGGAGAATGTCTGGAGCTGAATGGTTGCGTGGGGTGGGTGGTGAGGCTAATATGTGTCTGGGGGGAGAGGGTAGGTAAAGTGGCTGAGCACGTGAGGGGTTGAAGATGGTGGGGGGTGGGGGTAACGGGCGGGATGAGCAGGTGTGCTGTGGTAGGGGGAGGGATAGTGGTGGTGGGTGGGAGCAGCGGTTTTGTTGGTGGTGTGTTATTCTTACAGTTAGAGTGAGAAGATGGAGGGGAGGGGAGAAGTGGGGTTAAGGGGTGGTTGGGCAAGGATGGAGATGCGGAGGTATCGGTGGTGGGGGAGTGTAGGGCCAGTGGTTTGAGTGTTGTGTAATGGAGTTTGGGGTGTGTACGCTCACGAAGGTGGACTGTGTGGGGCTGGAATACTTATGGAAAGGTGGAAGAAGAGGAGGGGACTGGGGTGTTTCTTTGTGAATTCGCCATTTAATTAAGGTATTTGGGTGTAGAGAGCATGCGAGTGTGTGGAGGACGTGTTTTATCGGTGAGTGTACAAGTTGTGTGCGGTTGTGGGTTTCTGGGGGGGGATACCGGGGGAGAATGGAATGATGTTGGCGTGCAAAGTTGGGGCGTGGTTGAATCGAGGGTGTGAGACGTGTGGGTGAGGGCACTGAGGGCGGAGCAGCCGTGGATAGTAGGGAATTAGAATGTGGGGGTTGTTGGGGTAGGGGTATAGGGGTGTGAGGGTGTGTGGGGAGGTGTGTGTTGAGGGGAGGGGATGCGGGGGGCGGAGGGTGAGGTTGGTATGCACGGATTCGTGAAGCAGGCTGGGGCTGGGATAGTAGAAGTGGCTTATAGGAGGGTCTAGATTAGAGGGAGGTGGGGGGGGGGGGGAGGCCCCGGAGTTGTCTGTGAGGTTAGAACGGAGGAGTGACGTTGTTGTCGGGATTGAGGATTGTCTAGTATATAGTGGCTCTGTTATCGGAGCGGCTGTGGTTTGGGGCGTGGCGGTGAAAACTTGGAGGAGTTTGGGGGGGCATGTGAGCTTGAGGTGTGTTAGGAAATTGGTTTGAGGGGCGGTTGAGGCGGTTTGGATCGGGATAAATAAGGGGTGGGGCATGATGTACTAGGTGCGGTACAGGGGGGTTTGTAGCCGGGTTGAGGTGTTGGGTGGTGAGTTTTAGGCGTAGACGTTGGTGTTGTTTCTCGGCGCTGGAGGAGGAGGGGGGGGTAGTTAGGGATGGTTGTAAGTGGTGGTTTAGGGGTGTGCAGGGGCGTTGAGTTCGAGGGGTCGGCTGAACAGGCGCTGGGTGGGAGGTAATTGGACAACCCATTTATAGTTGGGTGTTGATAGGATGGGCGGGAGGATGGGAGCGGGCGGGGTGGGTGAGGTTTAGGATGAGGGGGTGAGGGGGCTGGTCGGATACGGCTGTTACGATTAGAACATTGTAGATGGGAGTGAGGGTCCGGAGGTAGATTGATAGTTGAGTCAGTAGGTGTGTGGGGGGGAAGGGGGATTAACGGTGAGTTGGGGGGGTGTGTCCAAGTGGTGGGGGGGTGGGGATGTTGGAAAGGGAATGGATCTCGATTTAAAGCGGAAGGGTTAGTGGAGATGGGTAGATTGCTGGGGGCAAGCGGGGTCTAGTGTCGGACGGGTTATTTATGGAGGCTGCTTACGGTATGTGGTTCAGTTGATTTTAAGTGGGTTGTGAGTCTGGCGTATATGTTTTTGCTGCAGTCAGGGAGCCGGTACGTGAGTTGGAGAGGTGGCGCCTGTAGTGGGGGGTCGGCGCGGGGATCAAGGTTGTGTATGCCAGCGAGGGTTGGGGGGGGGGGCGGGTAGTGTGGGTGGCTAAGGGTGGGGGGGGCGGGGCGAGTCAGGGTAAGGTAGATATGAGGGGGGGGTGTGCGACTGGGGGGAGGAGTTACTGGGGGGGGTGCCGATGAGGGTTGAGTAGATTGTGGGGAGAGGAAGAGCGTATACGTTTTTGTAGATTGTTTTGTTTTGCCTGGGGTATTAGGTAGGATTCAGTTTGAGATGGGATGTGCTAGGTTGTAGAGACGGTGAGCAATTTCTGTAGGTTAGGTGTTGGGGGGTTGTGAGAGATAGCGGGCTTAAATTGATTGTGGGGGAGCGGTATGGGGAGTGGTGGAGGGGTGGAGATGGTAGTTCGGTTTGGGGTAGGAGAGGAGGGTGGTAGTAGTTGGGAGGGTGTGCCTGGTAGAGCCGTGTGTGGGGGTCAGTGAGTTGGAGGGATGCTGTGTACGAAGCGAGATGATCGCGATGGCTGTTCGAGGAGGGTAGGGAGGTTTCTCGGGGGACGTGTGTGAGCCGGGAGGAGGTATGAGATAGAGTGGTTGGTAGAGTGGCCGGGGGGCTGGTGGATAGATTCACTGGACGGACCGGGGTGTGGTGTTGGGGGAGGGTTGGAAAGGTTTGGGTGGAGTGTTGGTGGGGGGAGAGTTGGGGAGGTGGTTTTTCGGGGCTATCGGGTGTAGTTGGGACCGTTTGGGGAGGTGAGGTGCTATTGTGAAGTCGATCTGTGTCAATGGTGTGCGAGAATGGGTGTTGAAGGTGTGGTGCGAAGTGGGGGGGATGCGGTGTATAGTGGAAAATGGGGAGGAGGAAGAGTTAGGTGTAGGGAGGTAGGCGCCGGGCTGGGGTGGGGTGGGGATGGGGGGGGATGCCAATTGATGGGGATTAAATGAGCTGTGTGTGAGTGTCTGGGACGGGGGGGTGGGGAGTAGCGGGGGAGGGTACCGGGGGGGGCGGGGTGCTGCGGTGTGGGACGGGGGGAGCGGGGAAGGGGAGTTGGTGTGATTGAGGTGGGATGGGGAGGGGGAGTTACGGGTGGTGGGTGGAGTGGTAGTGGTTTGGGGAGGGATGGTAGATGGAAGGTGGGGGAGATAGTGGGCTGTTAAGGGGGGGTGGACGGGGGTGGGAAGGTGTTGGGGTGTTGTTTTTGGTGTTGGTGAGGGCGTGGATTTGGGAGCATGTGTGTGGGTAGTGATCGGGGGAGAGAGTATCCGGAGGGGTTGGGGGGTAGGGAAGGTGAGCAACGGGTCGAGAGAGGGTATGGGCTGGTGAGGAGGGGGATGTGTTCGTGTGGGTGTGTGTTGGGTACTGGTTTTGGTGTTAGGTGGGTGTTGGGTGAGGTGGGAGGGGGGGGTGTGTGGGGGGTGTAGAGAGTGTTGGATGGTGTCGGGGGGTGGGGGGGGGTGGGTGAGCTAGGGAGGCATATTGAGGGGGAGGTGGGAGTGTGGAATGAGTATGGGGGAGGGTTGGTGTTAGGGGGGAGTGTATTGGCGTTGGGGTGAATGCGGGGGGTTAAAGGGAGGGGGGAAAGAGGTGGTACGGGGGGTGTGGCGGGTGAGACGTGTATGGTGGGTTAGTAGTGGAGGTGTTGGCTGTGACCGGATGTGGGGTGTTTTGAGGGTGTGGCAGGTTTAGATTGGGAGGCGGGGTATTTGGTTTAGTCCTTAGAAACTTAATATATTATTATTTTGTTCACTTTTCTTCTTCTTTATTAGGAGTTTTTTAGACTTTTTTTTGTAGATTTAGGTTTTTATAGATTTACACGTAATCCCGTTTTTACCACCAAAATTCCAAAAAAATGAAAAAATTTAAAAATTTTCAAAAATAAAATAAGTGTTTTATCACAATGTTGACTTTCCTGCTGGGTAGAATAAGAATAAATCTTGACTCGATCGAGCGTGTTGAGCTCTAGCTTGTCCCCTAACTTTTAGACTAAGCATTCGCGGATCTTTTTATTAAAGATTTTTAATTTGCGAAGAACGAGAAATGATAGAGGTATTATGAGTTAGATGCTAAACAATGATTAGTTGGAAATCTTAAGAGCTCATAAGTGTATTTTATGGCTTTTCTCTCCCATAAGCTTCTAATTGGACTAATAATACATGCTCTTTTCGAAAATTAAACTTAAATCAACAACTTTTGAATTTAAAATTTATTTAGTCTTAGTTCAAATTTATACTTAAATTTTCTAAAAATAAATTTTCTCTATATATCGTTGAAAAAAAAATGAGTAACAACAATAATAATAAAAATTGTGGGCTGATAAAAGTTTGCTGCATCTTGCCGGCTCACAACCGATGTTGCAGCCTTCTAAATAAAGCCCATGTTGGATCGTTTTACTGAATAGATCTTAACCTTCAGCTTGCAAAGAGTTTGCTCCTTTAGATAATTCTAAAGCAACAATAATGAAACACTGAGTAAACACTATTGATTATGCAGAATCTAACCAATAATGCTAAGAAGAACAATATCGAATATCACAAAAGAACTTTTATATTAAACCTTGAATTTGCCTAGGTTATAGATTACAAGCTATGATTACTATTCGATCTCTATGATATGTTTAGAACTATATCTACTAAACTATAGGCCTAGGGTTCCTTCTTTATAGACTATAGGACACCCCTAATTGGCTTTACAAAACACGTATAAAGGATCAATCATATCATTCCTAATATAAACTCATGCCAAATCTCATAAATACCGGTACTAACTCATTTTATACTAACGTACTAACTCACTGATCAGTACTTACCACTTTTGTACTGTCATTTACAAATTACAATAATGTACTAAGTAATATAAACTACGTACTAAGTCCTGGAATGAATAATTCCCAACAATCCTTACCCAAACCATGATTTGTTGTAAATTTGGTTATAAACTTCAATTTTTCTCCATTTTTAAACATCTTGAACTCTGGATAAGTATAGCCAAACCTCCTACAAATCATGAACTTAATCTTTGAAATTTATGACATCTTTCCTATCCATCATTTATCAGCAAACAGTAACATCAACACCCAACTAAGTTTGGGCTTTGTAGTTTTTTTGCAAACTACCAGCCATTTAACAGGATTTGTATATTCCTTTACCATAGCCTTTGCTCTGGATACGCCAAATCTTCATATGTAAACAAACAAGTTAAATTGATTACCTTTAGTTTTTGAGTACACTACCAACTAATCAATGATTTGACTTTGTCTTTACCAAAAGACCCGTTTGCTTTTGACTAGTCAAATTGCTTCGATTGCCATCAACATGGTGCTTTGATAACCATATATTTTTTATAGCAAACTAACCATCTATTAAAAGATTTGAGATGTCTTTACGCATGAACTGTTTGATCCGGGACTACCAACTCTTTTTACTAGAAGCAAGGTGAGTTGAGAACCCTACAATTTTTATGTAAATTGTCAACCATAAGATTTGAATTAAAAAGTCTTTACCATAAGCCTTTGCTTATGGATCTACTAAGTTCTTATGCCTGTTAAGCATGGTGCACAAGCAACAGTAACATCAACACCCAACTAAGTTGGCTTTGTAGTTTTTGGCAAACTACCAGCCATTAACGGATTTGATATTCCTTTACCAGTAGCCGTTTGCTCTGGGATAGCCAATTCTTCATTGTAAACAACAAGGTGAATTGATTACCTTGTAGTTTTGAGTAAACTACCAACTATCAATGGATTTGACTTGTCTTTACCATAAGCCGTTTGCTTATGGACTAGCCAGTTCTTATGCCTGTTAAGCATGGTGAACTGATGACCATTTGTTGTGTGGTGGTTAGCCAACACCCAAACCCTTCTCATTTCCATTCTCAACATTACTCCTCATTAAGCTATTGCTTAATGAATCTTACCAATTGTAGTGCAACAGTACTTTCCTCTTCAACCTCCAATCCTAAATCAATCATTTGTTGCAATAATTCCTTGGAGAGAGGATACCTTCTTTCAACTAGCATGTAGATGACTGTCCCATCCTTAAGCTCTAGTATGCAAACTCCACAAGCTTCATACAGTCTCCATCTGACAATCTCCCATTCTTGTTGATTGTTCCAGAAATCACCTTGATCATTTTCTTCTGTTGAGGATTCCATCATAATCTTCAAGTCTCCCCAAAGAATCAACTCAATATCTTCTGGTGTGATTTCTGAGTACTGCTTCATCACCAAGTCATATAAATGAAATAAATCATGTCTATCAAAAATGTGTAGTACCTCCATTAGATAGTTAAATGCCCTGAAGTGCCCATTAACTCTGTAGACAACAAGGTAATTCCCATCTGGTGATGAAACCTTGTGCAACCTAGCAATAAAAGATTTTGTCTCCATAATTTCACTATCTATGGTACCCTCAAATGTAACAATCCTTAGACATTTTCTATGTTCATCATCACTATCATCATCTGGTTGTGGTCTTGGCCTTTTCCTAGCAATCATCTTCACATGACCACTCTTTCTTTTCTTTGTACCTTTCTCTGTCACTTCCTGTTCAGCAGGTACCTTTGTTGTATCTTCTTTCCTTAGAGTTTCATTGACAACCCTCTTCTTTAATCTCTTCTTTTCAGGGTCTTTATTCAACTCCTTAATCTGTCTCTCATCCTCAGCAGATCCAATAGCAACAAAGTTCTGATCTTGCCTCTTTAATCTTTCATATAAAACCTGTATTTCTTCAAAGGTTTTGGTCTTCAACTCAGAATGCTTCTTTCCACCAACATGCTTCAAATAGGTCATCATTTAGTTTCTCAGCTGATTTTTTATAGGTGGTTTATTTCTGATAGCTTCAGACCTTTGTTGAGCAAGAAATTTCCTTTGTGCAGCAATGGTGTCATGAAGAAATTTTGCTCTTTGTTCAATGGTAAACTTCTCTCTTTCTTCCTTTTGAAGCTCCTCAGCAAGAATCTTGTCTGCATTAAGTCTTGCCTGAATGAAATCATATTCATTAGAGAGTGCAGCCTTTGTAGCTTCTTCCTCAGCCAACCTTTTCTTCTCCTCTTCAGCTTCCCACTCCTCTTGAACCTTTCTGGCCACCTCTTCATCATTAGCAAGCTGTTTAAATTTCTTTTCAGCTTCAGTAATGCCTTCTGATTCAGTATCAGATTCATCTTCCTCTTCAATCCTCTTTTTGCCTTTATCTTTTAGATCAATCTTGGGAAGAGGTCTCAAAGTCAATATTGATCTTGTTGAAGTAGGCCTTGGTCTCTCAGTCTCCTCAACATTCCTAATCTCTACTCCTTTTTCCTTTTCCTTGAGCTTCTCCTTGTTCTGACTCATTATAATAAGGACTTGTGCAATGGTCTCATCATCACCAAAGACTGTTGGAGTAGGTGTTGTTGGAGTAGGTGTTGGAGCTGTTTGAGTAACACTTTTCCCTTCATTTTGATCAGCAGTACCTTCACCTTGCCTATCGGTACTAACTTTTGTACTGTCGGTACCTCCATCTTGCTTGTCGGTACCTTCATTTCCCTTGTCGGTACCTTCATTCCTCCTCTCATCTTGAACATCCTCAGTCTCCATATAGTCCAATGTATCATCCACATCTACAAAATCATCAAGATCATCAAAGGCTGGATCTTTATGCACAGATGGTTCACCCTTGAAAGTTTTGACAAATTTCCTCCCCTGTTTGGATACATACTCCTTGTGTACCCCTTTTTTCTTCAGAGAAGTCTTCCTTGACAATGTTGTCTTCATCTAGGCTTTGTGATGTGTGCTAAGTGGTTTGACTCCTTTCTTTAGCTTCTTGACTTGAGCCTTCAAAGCTTTAATTTCTTTAGCCTGAGTTGTGACCTGTTTGCATAAAGACACACAAAGGTCATATACACTTTGGAGTGTCAGACCATCCTCATTCCTTGATAGGGATACATCATTGGATGACTGACCTCCATGATTCCCACCAGAACCCTCTAGAATAGAATCAGAAATATGAGTAGTAGGTAAAGGTCTGGGAGATGGGTCAGGCTATATCTGAGGTTGGTCTTCACTTGGGTGAGGAGGAGAGGGTATGGGTGGGGAGTCAGATGGTCTCTCTGAAGCATCACCCTCATCCTCTGTTTGTTGAACTAACATGGAATCAAATAAAGGTGTAACCTTCCCTAAAAATTTCTTACCCTTTTTAACCATAAATGTCAAGACCTTTTTAGTTAGGGTTGGGACTGGAAAGTGGTCCAAAGGGACATGTACATCTTTTAAATGATTGCAGAAAAATATTTGTAAAAATCTTAGATACATTACAAACTTCTTAGTGGAATCCAAGTGTCATATCATGCCACCAAAAACTAATTTTGAAAAATTGTATTTCTGATTAGTGACTAAACAAATTACAGCTGTGGCAATATTAGTGGGAATTTGATCCCAAGAGGTGCTTTTAGAACTAATACAATGATTCATGGTATGAAAAAGGAATTTCCATTGGGGTGAAAAGAGGGCTTTGTTAAAAGTTAAAGTATTCAGGTCTCCCTCATACCCCATTAGCTGAATATTATCAAATATAGCCTGGTTAGTCAAGGAATCTATCCCATCAGCATCATCAAAAAGAAGATCACTTCTTATTGATGCCTCTGAGATAGTTACAGGCTTGCCAGCAACTGTGGCATCTATATAACTAGTGTTGTTGACTGTTCTAGACTTAGCAGTCGTCCAAAACTGTTCAACAAACGAAGTTGAGACTATGGGACTTACAGTGAGTGCATAATAAATTGAACTGCGTGTGAGAAAGTCCATAATCTGATGAAACTCTGTATTCCCATCCGTCTTTTCCAAATAGGCCACCATATTGTGCTTAGGACAGAATTCCAAACCAGCCATCATGTATTTGATTTTGGTAATCGTCGGTGATGAATGATTAAGGTTTGTTAATTGAAAGCGATTAAGAGAGGGGAAAAGGATCAATCGTGTAATTGAGATAGGTATTTATAGTAGTAGCATCCCCAATGGCGAATAAACTGCCAAAAATTACACTTTAGACCCCTACAGGTATTTTCGCTAACGGCTTTATAGCGGTACAAACTTTTCCTGTCGGTACTAACTTTAAGTCTGTCGGTACTAACTTTTGTGAACCAAAAATCAAACAAGTTGGACAACAAAAACTCTTCAGTACCATCCATATCTCTCTCTAATGACTCTCTAAAACCCAAACAACTCCATGAAATTCATCACTATGGTCAAAATCCCTCTGCTTAAAATATTTCATACAAACTGTACAACAAATCATCTTGCCTCCCCTTAATTGTAGCTACAGATTCAATAATCCAATGCTAACCACCAAAAAGTTAAATCTTGTGACATCAAATCCTTTGGTGAGAAGGTCTGCAACATTATGATCAGTGTGAATCTTGATAACTTCTATCAGTCTTTTCTCATAGCAATCTCTTATAAAATGAAATCAAATTTTGATATGCTTAGTCCTTGAATTAGCAACAGGATTCTTGATAACACTTATAGTGCTCTCATTATCAATATGGATTTTGAAGTTCATGAAATTGAAACCATAATCCATTATCTCATTCTGTATCCATAATACTTGCCCACAACAGTTAGCAGCTGCAACATATTCTGCCTCAGTAGTAGAATTTGCCACAATAGTCTGCTTCTTGCATTGCCAAGATATCAATCTTCTACCAAGAAATTGACAGCCACCTGTTGTTGATTTTCTGTCAAGACTGGCTCCTCCATAGTCACTATCTGAGTAAGCTTCAAGTTTAAAAGGTGAATCCCTAGGATACCATAAACCTAATTTGGGTTGATGTTTGAGGTACCTAAAAATCCTTTTTACTGCATTTAAGTGTGAGGCTTTTGGAGTGACTTGAAATCTAGCACAGGCACAGACAACAAACATGATGTCTGGCCTTGATGTAGTTAAATACATTAGAGAGCCAATCATAGACCTGTAGACATGTACATCTACATCTACACCATCTTCATCCTTGACCAGTGGTTTATTAGACTCAATAGGAGTAGTAGCTGTTCTGATGGAACAAAAATCAAACTTCTTTAAGATGTCAGCTACATACTTGTCTTGACTAATAAAGATTCCATCAGGTTGTTGCTTCACTTGAAGTCCCAAAAAGAAAGTGAGTTCTCCCATGGAGCTCATTTGGAATCTTTTGTGCATACAATCTTCAAACTCTGTACACATAGACTTCTTTGTAGAACCAAAAATAATGTCATCCACATACACTTGGACTAACATAATGTCACTCTTTTTCTTCTTGATAAACAATGTTTTGTCTATGGTACCTCTCCTGAAACCATTTTCCATCAGAAAAGAAGAAAGTGTCTCATACCAAGCTCTAGGGGCTTGATGAAGACCATAAAGAGCTTTAATCACCTTATAGACTTTGTTTGGATGAGCAGGATCAACAAAGCCTGGAGGTTGATGGACATACACCTCCTCTTCAATAGTGCCATAGAGAAATGCACTTTTAACATCCATTTGGTAGACAGTAAATCCCATGTATGATGCAAAGGCTAAAAATAACCTAATTGCCTCTATCCTGGAAACTGGTGCAAAAACCTCATCATAACTATACCTTCCTCTTGTCTAAACCCTTGTGATACAAGCCTTGCTTTGTTTTTTACAACAATACTTCACTCATCTCTCTTATTCCTAAAGACCCACTTTGTGCCGATTACCTTTTTCCCATATGGCAAATCAACAAGTACCCAAACCTTCTATAATTTGAACTGTAGCAATTCCTCTTGCATTTCTTCTACCCAACTTTCATCTTGTAAGGCTTGTGATATGTTCTTGGGTTCTTCTTGGGAGAGAAACCATGCGAACAGACAGTTCTAATGGTCTTTATGATTTGTTCTGTTCTAATTTTAGATGAAACTTACTAAAGCTTGTTGTACTGAAGAAGCCTTTTGGATCTTTCCTCTTGTTTGAACTGCTGATTTAGGATCTCCTAGAATTTGACCTTTAGGGTGATCCTTGTGAACTCTGAGTGTGGGAATAGGACTAACATCAATGGTATTATCCATATTGTTGAAATCAGCCTCTATACCCACATCATCATCATCATAAGCTCCACTGAATATTCCATCATTTGGAAATGCATTTGAAATATCTTCTAAGTCAGGCATATTTGGATCAGTGGGTAGATCAACATTAGGGATAGTAGATGCATCAATAGGTATTTTTCCTCTAAGATAGACAAAAGATGATTTACCAGCATTTGCATCTGTGGGAGTACTAGCAGCACTAACATATGGTTTGATAGCAGTACTAACATATGACCTAACAGTACTAAGTTTGTTAGTACTGGTAGCCTGAGCTGCCCTCTTTTGAGATGCAATATTCCTCTTTTCTTCTTCAAAAGCTTATCTTGTGGCATCATCCAGAAAAATGGGTTTAAATGATCTTGACTTAAGGAAAGAGATGAGTTTAAATCAAAGATAGAAAAATGGGAAGAATCATCTAAGAATCTTGATGAATTACTCAATAGTCAAATGAGTGCTAGAGATAAAACTGGTTTAGGATATGGCACACAAATGAATGAAATGAGTAACAATTCTGAAACTGATAGTGAGATTAGTTTGATTGTTTTTGATGTCAGATCTAGTGATGAAGAGTCCACACCAGTTAACAGAGATAAAGTAATCATTGAGGATTGGAACTCAGATGATGAGGATAATGTGTCTAAAGTGCAAACAATTAATATTGTTAAGACTAATGATCAAATTGGTCAAACTTCTAAGAAAGCAGGAATTGGATTTAAGAAAATAAAAGCTTGCTTTGTCTGTAAGAGCACTGACCATTTGATCAAAGATTGTGATTTTTATGACAAAAGGAGCCCAGAACCTAAGCTGAAAAATGTGGTCAATACTGGTCCAAGGGTGGTCAAACCAGTATGGGATAATGCTAAAAGGGTTAATCATCAAAAATTTTCAAATAAATTAAACTACCCTCATTTAAGAAAGACTTTTGTCCCATCAGGAGTTCTAACAAGAACATGTTTGATTACTCCTGTTAAGCAAAATGAGAAAAGAGCAGTTCACAAAGTTAGTACTGCTAGGCCAGTTAGTACTGCTAGGCCTGTTAGTACTGTTAGACCATTTGCTCCAAAAATAGCACAAACTAGTGGTGCTATTAGACCAATTTACCCAAGAATGGACAATGTAAGACCAAGAGGCTCATATTCACCTATCAAGAGGTCTTACTACACAAAACCAGCCTTTAGACCCAAAGACTTAAAACAAGATGTTAAAACTTTTGGGGTTCAAAATATGACTACTGCTGGGACAAGAGCAGTAGTTAATACTGGTAAGGGTAAGATGGATACTGACCTTAAAAAGTCAAGGTGGGTTTGGAGGCCTAAGGGAAATTACTTGGATCATGTGTCCAAAGACAGTGGATCATTCATGCTCAAGAAGGTTGAGTATGTTGACCCAAAAGGGATTTCCAAGTCTGTAATGGCTTGGATCCCTAAGAGATACTAATTCTCTTACTTTTGTGTAGGGCAATCTAGAGATCTTGTTGCAGGATCATGTAGTGGTGGCTAGTGGTTGCTCTAGCCATATGACTGGCAACAAAGCTTATCTTTCCGACTATGAAGATTACAATGGAGGATTTGTAGCTTTTGGAAGTGATCCCAAAGGAGGTAAAATAACGGGTAAAGGTAAAATCAAAACTTCTAATTTAGACTTTGATGATGTTTATTTTGTAGATGAACTTAAGTTTAACCTTTTCTCTGTCTCACAAATGTGTGACAAGAAAAATAGTGTCCTTTTTACTGAGACTGAATGCCTTATCTTGTCTCCTAGCTTTAAGCTTCTTGATGAAAGTCAAGTTGTACTTAGAGCTCCTAGAAAGGATGATGTGTACAACTTGGACTTAAAGAACATTGTTCCCTCTGAAGGTATAACTTGTTTATATGCAAATGCAATAGCAGATGAGTCTAAATTATGGCATAGGAGATTAGGTCATGTGAATTTCAAAAATATAAACAAACTTGTTAAAGGTCACCTAGTTAGAGGTTTACCTTCAAAAGTTTTTGTGAATGACCACACTTGTGTTGCCTGCAAGAAGGGTAAGCAACACAAGGCCTCCTGTAAGGCCAAGTTAGAAAGAATCATCAGAAAGCCCCTAGAATTACTTCATATGGACTTATTTGGACCTGTCTCTGTAGAAAGTATTAACAAGAAAAGGTACTGTTTGGTTGTGACTGATGATTTCAGCAGATTTAGTTGGGTATTTTTCTTAGCTACCAAGGATGAAACATCTGAAATCCTTTGTAAATTTATCATAGGCTTAGAAAACCAATTGAATCATAATGTTAAAATCATTAGATGTGATAATGGGACAGAGTTTAAGAACCATGCTATGAATGAATTCTGTGCTAAGAAAGGAATAAAAAGGGAGTTTAGTGTGGCTAGAACTCTACAGCAGAATGGTGTTGCAGAAAGAAAAAATAGGACCCTAATTAAGGCAGCTAGAACTATGTTTTTTTTTAAGCAGATTACACTATTTACCTATCCCATTTGGGCAGAGGCAGTTATACTGATTGCTATGTATGAATAGGGTATTAGTGACCAAACCTCAAAATAAGACACCTTATGAACTATTAATAGGTAAATCACCTAGTATTAGTTTTATGAGACCTTTTGGGTGCCCCTTGACTATTTTGAAAACCTTAGATTCCTTGGGCAAATTTGATGGGAAATCTAATGAAGGTTATTTGCTTGGATACTCTACCTCTAGTAAAGCCTTTAGAGTATACAACAAAAGGACCAAAATGGTAGAAGAGAATTTGCACATCAATTTTATTGAAGATCAACCAAATGTAACACGAACTGGTCCTAATTGGATGTTTGATCTTGATTTTCTCACCAATTCAATGAATTATATTCCTGTTAGTGTAGAAAATCGGGTTAATGTGGAATGCAGTACCACATGAGTCTTATTGATCTGGTTCATCAAGAAAAGATAAAGGACCTACTCAGGAATACATACTGCTTCCACTACAACCTCATAGGATAAGGATTCCAATAGAATATGTTGCTCTAGCTGCACATGAAAAACCTTCTGCAAATTCTCCTAAAGACAATGATATACAAGATTCAGAAGATGTTATTGATAAGGAAGGACAACATCAGATGCCAGAAGATGAACAAGTCTTGCATGATGAACTTGAGAAGATGGTTACTCAAGAATTGACTGCTAAAGCTATGGATGATATTTCAAGACAAGTATTTGAAGAAGAAAAGAGGAGAATTGCATCTCAAAAGAAGGCAGCTTAAGCTACAAGTACTAACAAACTTAGTACTGATAGGCCATCTGTTAGTACTGATAGGCCATTTGTTAGTACTGCTAACACACCATATGTTAGTGTTGCTAGTACTTCCACAGGTGCAAATGCTGGTGAATCATCATTTGTCTATCTTGGAGGAAAAATATCTATTGATGCATCTACTCTCCCTAATGCTGTGATTTACCCTATTGAATCAAAATATGCCTGACTGGAAGAATGCTTTTCTGATTATTCTTCCAAATGATGGAAATATTCATGGAGCTTATTTGATGATGATAAAGATGTGGGCTGCTAGTGGCTGATTCAAACAACTATGGATTCACTATTGCTGTCAGTCCTATTCCCACACTCAGAATTCATAAGGATCATCCAAAAGGACAAATTCTAGGAGATCCTACATCAGCAGTTCAAACAAGAGGGAAGCTTCAAAAGGCTTTTTAGCAAACAAGCTGCGTAAGTTACATTCACAAAAGCAACTCGAACAAATCACAAGGTATTTATCTATGTTTGTTTGCCTTGTTTTCATCTTCACGAGAACCCAAGACTATATCACAAGCCTTACAAGATGAAAGCTGGGTTGAAGCAATGCAAGAGGAATTGCTTCAGTTCAAACTACAGAAGGTTTGGGTACTTGTTGATTTGCCATATGGGAAATAGGTTGTGTGGATAAAGTGGCGTCTTTCAGAAATAAGAGGGATGGAGAGAAGTATTGGTTGTGAAAAACAAAAGCAACGGCTTGTAATTAGCACAAGGGTTTTTGACCGGAGGAAGGTATAGATATGATGAGGTTTTTGCATCTGTTGCCAGAATTGATGGGCAATTAGGTTTATTATTAGCCTTGGGCAATCATACATGGGATTTACTGTCTACTGAATGAATGTTAAAAGTGCATTTCTCTATGGCACTATTGAAGAAGAGGTGTATGTCCATCAACCTCCAGGCTTTGTTGATCCTGCTCATCCAAACAAAGTTTAAGGTGATCAAAACTGTTATGGACTTACATTAAGCTCCTAGAGCTTGGTATGAGACACTTTCTTCTTTTCTGATGGAAAATGGTTTAGAAGAGGTACCATAGACAAAACATTGTTTATCAAGAAGAAAAAGAGTGACATTATGTTAGTCCAAGTGTATGTAGATGACATTATTTTTGGTTCTACAACGAAGTCTATGTGTACAGAGTTTGAAGATGTATGCACAAAAGATTCCAAATGAGCTCCATGGGTGAACTCACTTTCTTTTTGGGACTTCAAGTGAAGCAACAACCTGATGGAATCTTTATTAGTCAGGATAAGTATGTAGCTGACATCTTAAAGAAGTTTGATTTTTTGTCATAGTATAGCTACTACTACTTATTGTGCCTAATAAGCCATGGTCAAGGATGAAAGATTGGTGTAGATTGTTGATGTATATATCTAAGGTCTATGATTGGCTCTCTAATGTATTTGACTGCATCAAGGCCAGACATCATGTTTGCTGTTTGTGCCTGTGCTAGATTTCAAGTCAATCCAAAAGCCTCACACTTAAATGCAGTAAAAAGGATTTTTAGGTACCTCAAACATCAACCCAAATTAGGTTTATGGTATCCTAGGGATTCACCTTTTGAACTTGAAGCTTACTCAGATAGTGATCTGTGTAGGGCACAGGCTTCGCACAGAAAATCAACAACAGATGCGGATGTCATATTTCTTGGTTAGAAGATTGATTTATCTTGGCAATGCATGAAGCAGGGACTTATTATGCAAATTCTTACTACTGAGGCAGATATGTTGCAAGCCTGCTAATTGTTGTGGGCAAGTACTATGGATACAGAATCAGATGATGGATTATGATTTCAATTTCATGAACACCAAAATCCATATTGATAATGAGAGTACTATACGTGTTATCAAGAATCCTGTTGCTCATTCAAGGACCAAGCATATTAAAATTCATTTATATTTTATAAGAGATTGTTATGAGAAGAGACTGATAGAGGTTATCAAGATTCACACAGATTCTAATGTTGCAGACCTTCTCACCAAAGGATTTGATGTCACAAGATTTAACTTTTTGGTGGTTAGCATTGGATTATTGAATCTATAGCTACAATTGAGGGGAGACAAGATGATTTGGTGTACACTTTGTATAGAATGTTATGTGAGCAGACAGATTTTGCCAATGGTGATGTCTTTCATTCAGTTATTTGGGTTCTAGAGAGTCATTAGAGGGAGATATGGATGGTACTGAAGAGTTTTTGTTGTCCAACTTGTTTGATTTTTGGTTAACAAAAGTTAGTACCGACAGGCTTAAAGTTAGTACCGACAGGCAAAGTTTGTACCGCTATAAAGCCGTTAGAGAAAATACCGGTAGGGGTCTAGAGTGTAATTTTTGGCGGTTTCTTCGTCATTGGGGATGCTACTACTATAAATACCCATCTCAATTACACAATTGATCCTTCTTCGCTCTCTTAATCGATTTCAATTGACAAACCCTAATTATTCATCACCGACGATTACCAAAATCAAATACACGATGGCTGGTTTAGAATTCTGTTCTAAGCACAATATGGTGGCCTATTTGGAAAAGACGGATGAGAATACAGAGTTTCATCAGATTATGGATTTTCTCACACGTAGTTCAATTTATTATGCACTCATTGTAAGTCCCATAGTCTCAACCTCGTTTGTTGAACAGTTTTAGACGACTGCTAAGTCTAGAACAATAAACAACATTAGTTATATAGATGCTACAGTTGTTGGAAAGCCTGTGACTATCTTAGAGGCATCAATAAGAAGTGATCTTCTTTTTGATGATGCTGATGGGATAGATTCTTTGAATAATCAGGCTATATTTGATAATATTCAGCTAATGAGGTATGAGGCAGACCTGAATACATTAACTTTTAACAAAGCCCTCTTTTCACCCCAATGGAAATTTCTTTTTCATACCATGAATCACTGCATTAGTTCTAAAAGCACCTCTTGAGATCAAGTTCCCACTAATATTGCCACAGCAGTAATTTGTTTAGCCACTAATCAGAAATACAATTTTTCAAAATTAGTTTTTGGTGGCATGCTACGACACTTGGATGCAACTAAGAAGTTTGTAATGTATCCAAGATTTTTACAAATCTATTTGAGAATCGTTAAAAAGATGTACCTGTCCCCTTTGGACCAGCTTTCCAAGTCCAACCCTAAACTAAAGGTCTTGAATTTATGGTTAAAAGGGTAAGAATTTTCAAAGGAAAGTGGCTTTACTTATACTCTTTATTTGATTTTATGTTGGTTCAACAGACTAAGGATGAGGGTGAGGCTTCAGAAAGACCATTTGATTCCCAACCCATACCCTCTCATCCTCACCCAAGTGAAGACCAACCTCAGACACAAACTGACCCTTCTCCTAGACCTTCTCCTTCTATAGTTATTTCTGATTCCAATCCAGAGGGTTCTGGTGGGAATCATGGAGGTCAGTCATCCAATGATATATCCCTCTCAGGGAATGAGGATGGTCTGACACTCCAAAGTGTATATGACCTTTGTGTGTCTTTATGTAAACAGGTCATAGCTCAGGCTAAAGAAATTAAAGCTTTAAAGGCTCAGGTCAAAAAGCTAAAGAAAAGAGTCAAACCACTTCTCATACATCATAAATCCTGGATGAAGAGTGTTGCACTAAAGAAAAGATTGGCAAGCAAGACTTATCTAAAGAAAAAGGGGGTACAAAAGGGGTATGTATCCAAACAAGGGAGGAAATCTGTCAAATCTTTCAAGGGTGAACCATCTGTGCATAAAGATCCAGCTTTTGATGATCTTGATGATATTGTGGATGATGCAATGGACTACATGGAGTCTGAGGATGCTCAAGATGAGGGGAGGACAAGCTCTGTGGTGTTAGAAGAGAAGGAAAGTGCAGATAAGGAAGTAAGTATTGAAGCTCCTATTAGTACTGTCAAGCCAAATGAAGGTACCGACAAGAGAAATAAAGGTACTGGCAAGCAAGATAGAGGTACCGACAGTACAAAAGTTAGTATAGATAGACAAGGTGAAGGTACTGCTGATCAGAATGAAGGGAAAAATGCTACTCAAATAGCTTCAACAACTACTTCAACACCTACTCCAACAATATTTGGTGATGATGAGACCATTGCACAAGTTCTCATCACAATGAGTCAGAATAAACAAAAGGAAAAGGAAAAAGGAGTAGAGATTAGGAATGTTGAAGATACTGAGAGACCGAGGCCTACTTCAACAAGATCAATATTGACTTTGAGACCTCTTCCCAAGATCGATCCAAAAGATAAAGACAAAAAGAGGATTGAAGAGGAAGATGAATCTGATACTGAATCAGAAAATATTACTGAAGCTAAAAAGAAATTTAAATAGCTTGCTAATGATGAAGAGGTGGCCAGAAAGGTTTAAAGAGGATGATGGGAAGCTGAAGAGTAGAGAGAAAAGCTTGGTGAGGAAGAAGCTACAAAGGTTGCACTCTTTTTTAAAAATTATTGGAAAATATGATTTCATTCAGGAAAGACTTAATGCTGACAAGATACTTGCTGAAAAGCTTCAAGAGGAAGAGAGAGATGTATACTATTAAGCAGAGAACCAAATTTTTTCATGACACCATTGCTGCCCAAAGAAGATGTCTTGCTCAACAAAGATCTGAAGCTATCAGAAATAAACCTCCTTTAAGAAATCAGCTTAGGAACCAAATGATGACATATTTGAAGCATGTTGGAGGCAGAAGCATTTGATTGAAGACAAGGGTTTTGATGAAATACAAGTTTTGTATGAAAAGATAAAAAGGTCTGATGATAGTTTCATTGCTTTGGTCAACTGAAGATGAAAAAATGATCAAGGGAGATGAAGAACAAGTGCTGATGCTTTAAGAAGGAGAGTAAAGAAAGATGACAATGTCAAGGGATAAATTTAAAGAAGAAGAAGGAAACTAGAAAAAGAAAAGCTTGGCAAAAGGAAGAAGATGAAGTCTAAGAAAAGAAAGTTCACTTCTAAAGATGATGAAGAGCTAAGATTGTGTTTAACATGCTTTGATGAGGATAGGATGGATTATGAGATACTTGGCAAGAAGTCTCTATTCTAGAATCAGAGATCTGGTACCTCTACAACCAAACCATAGTATGATGAGACTGAGGAGGTAGATGATGTTTATTCTTAATGTGGTGATTAGAAGTAATAGACCAAAGGAAGTTACTTTAGTACTTTGATGGCAGTGCTCTTCATACTTGATGGAGATGACATATGTGCTATATATCAACTTGTGATGAACAGATACCAAGATAAGACACCTAAGGGATTTGATAAAATACTTTAGGGAGATTTGATAATCATGTTCAATCAATGTGATAATGATGAATTTTGGAATGCAAAGCAAAATTAGAAGATAGTGAGCTGAAAGCTACATAGTTCTTCAGGGGTACACACTATAATGACTGATGAAGGATTAGTCATTTATATGTTTGTAGAGAATAAGTATCCTTTGAAAAAAGAAGTGCTGTCAAATGATAGAAGTTAAAGTAGAACTAAAGAAGGACAGTCTGATGCTTTGGAACTGATTTAGAATTTGTCAAGAAGAGATGCCCAGAGTTAGAACCTAAAGACTCTGATGGAGATGGGGAGGATCCTTGAGTGTTGGTTCTAAGACTACACAACAAATGGTCATCAGTTCACCATGCTTAACAGGCATAAGAACTGGCTAGTCCATAAGCAAACGGCTTGTGGTAAAGACTTCTCAAATCCGTTTATGGTTAACAATTTACCAAAAATTGTATGGTTCTCAACTCACCTTGCTTCACAGTAAAGAGTTGGCTAGTCCAGGATTAAACAGTTCCTGGTAAAGACATCTCAAATCTGTTGATAGCTGATAGTTTGCTAAAAACTATATGGTTATCAATGCACCATGCTATGGCAATGAAGCATTGACTAGTCCAAAAGCAAACGGATTTTGGTAAAGATAAATCAAATCCGTTGATAGTTGATAGTTTACTCAAAACTATAAGGTTATCAATTTACCTTGTTGTTTACAATGAAGAATTGGCTATCCCAGAGCAAACGGCTACTGGTAAAGGAATATCAAATCTGTTAATGGCTCGTAGTTTGCCAAAAACTACAAAGCCAACTTAGTTGGATGTTGCTGTTGCTAATGAAGATGGATAGCTAAAGATGTCAAATTATCAAGATTCAATGGATCAGATTTTGTCCGCGTGTTCTTTGGATACCATCCTCTAAGATTTCAAGCGGCGTAAATTGAAGAAACATGCAAAGTTAAAACAAGTTCAATAACATGTTTAGGGGTGATTGTTGGAAATTATGCCATTTTCTGACTTAGTACCGCTAGTTATAATAACTTAGTTCGCTAAGTGAATAATTTGTACTGACAGTCAAGTGTTAAGTACTGATCAGTTAGTTTTGTACGTTAGCATAAATAGTTTGTACCGTTTATGAGATATGCATGGATATCTTAGGAAAGGAATATGCATGATTTTGTAGGTCCGTTTGTAAAACCCATTAGGGTTTCCTTAATCTATAAAAGGAACCCTAGGCATAGTTAGTAGATATAGTTCTACACAGATCATAGAGATCGAATAGTAATCATAGTTTGTAATCTGTAACCTAGGCAGATTCAAGGTTTAATATAAAAGTTCTTTTGTGATATTTAAATATTGTTCTTCTTAGCATTATTGATTAGATTCCGCATAATCAATAGTGTTTACTCAGTGTTTCATTATTGTTGCTTTAGAATTATCTAAAGGAGCAAACTCTTTGCAAGTTGAAGGTTAAGATCTATTCAGTAAAACGATCCAACAACGTTTGGTCATCATATTAATGGACAAGGTAGGGAGGAAGTCAGAAATAACATGTTTATACCCAATCATACAAGAAAATTTCATTTTGTAACAACTTTTGAAAGTAGGCTCATTGACAATAATATTTTCATCAAGGTTTGGCTTAAAGTTATTATCTTGATCCATCCTAGGTTTTAGAGGCACATCCAAATCATTTAATTTAATATATTTACCATAGTGTGGGTCGAATGATTCATTAACAGCCTCTCCTATAAGCTCAGTTTTGGAATCAAGATTTGTCCCATTTTTCAACATATAGACCCTTCTAATTATGCTAGTAGCGGGTTTAATGCTTTGAAAACAAGTTTCTCTTCCCCAACCCTTAGAGTAAATTTTCTTTTGAAAACATCTATCTTGGCATGGGCGGTAGACAAGAATGGTTGTTCGAGGATCAAAGGGACATCGTTATCCTCGGGTATGTCCAAGATAATGAAGTCTATGGGGAAGATAAATTTACCAATTCTAACTAGCACATTTTTAGCAATACCCCTTGGATGTTTAATTGTTCTGTCAGCCAGTTTAATAGTTAACCTAGTGTGAGCTAAATCTCCAAGGCCAAGGTTGGTGTAGGTAGAGAATGGCATAACACTTACACTTGCTCCTAGGTCAACAAGGGCTTTATCAAAACAAACATTATGAATAAAACAAGGTAGAGTAAAGCTTCCTGGGTCTTTTTCTTTCTGAGGCAAGGTGTGATCATAGGTTTCCAGGATCTTCACTTCACGTGCCTCCTTCCACTCATCACATCAGTAACCTTGTAGTCGCTTAGGAAAGGGAACTGTTTCAGAAAATACGTTATTGTACTGTGAGTCCGATACGGCGTATGGGCCTGATCTGATACGATGTATCCCAGTCGAATTGGCTTTATTAGTTGAAATCGATTTGACCTGATCCCTTGGGTTTGTTTTCGTTGAGCTGGGCAGACTTCCGAATCCTCTTTCTTGTAAGACTTTGCTCATCTGTCCAATCTGAATCTCCAAGGTCTTAATTGAAGCTCCTTGATTTTTGATGGTTGCATCGATAGAAGCTCATATTTCTCTGATTATGTTTGAGTTCTCTTTGTGTCTCTTTGCTGATTCAGCCATAAGTTTGGTCAGTAATTCCTCCTTAGTTTGTCTTCGATCGGGGTACGAAGAGTTTTCGTTGTTTTTTTGGTAGAATCATGGCCCTACTGCTCTGTACTGTCCTCCAGGTTGGTAGGGTGCACCAAACTGTATGTAGTAAGCTTCTTTAAAAGTTTTCCCTTCTTCTTTGAGTGGACAGTCCTTTGTGTAGTGTGGTCCCTTGCATACCTCGCATCCGACCTGAGCAGTGTATACCTTCTCGTTCACTTTCTTAATTTCTCTCCCGAGACTGGTGAGTTGGGCTTGGATAGCAGCAAGTCCATCAGAAGTTTTAGTACTTCTGGTCTTTGTAGATGTCCATTGTGCCATTTCTGAGAGTATTTGACTATTTCTTGGATGGCTACTTTTGCATCGGCAACAATTTTAGTGGGTATGTCACCTTTTGAATTAAGGATTTGTCTAGTTGGAACATCGAGCCCATTATAAAATAAGATTACCTCCTACATATCAGTCAAATAGTGTTGGGGGCATTTCATCAAGAGTTCTTTAAATCTTTCCCAAGCCCGGAAAAGGCTTTCGTCAGGTTCATGCTGAAAGTTGTTAATTTCCTCCATTTTCTTTGCAGTGCGAGCAGGTGGACAATACTTGTTTAGAAACTTTGATTTTAGGGTTTCCTGATTTGTAATTGAACCTGAGTTGGTTTTTTCTTTGGTTTTTCGTTTTATTATTTTCTTTATTTTGAATTAACCCTTGGTGTGTTGTGCTTGTGGTGGACGTTGGTACTTCTTTTTGGTCACTCTTTTACCTTATTTTTGTATTTTATTTCTTTTACTTTTATTTTCTGGTTACGATTTAATTCCTCTAGCCAACGACTTGCGTCTCCAGTTAAGGACATAGGGAAAGCTCGAAGCATTATTTGGTCTTGAGTCACCTTGGGAATATGGAATAAGTCAACGATCTCAAGGACTTTTTCAATGTGTTCGTTTGCATCTACATGTTCTGAACCACTGAAAGTATTTTTGTGAAGTTTTTTAAGAAATTGCCCTTTTAATTCAAAGTGAGTTTTGTCATTTATTTTGGGCCTAGCAACTCCTGACCCATAATTCCAACGGGTCTTGCTCATGTATTGCTCCATTGTTTCCACCATAATTTCTGTAGCTTCTTCCTCTGAACGTTCTTCTATATCAGAAAATAAATCAAATTCAGGTGAACTCGATTCTACAAGACCAAGTGTCTTGAAAAAACTCCTTTTTGAGCAAAATACTCTTTCTGGGTTATCCAAAGGTGTAAATAGTTGATGTGTCATTGTGTGGTGTTAATTTTATGATTTCATGTTTTAAAATTATATTTTGCCGACTTAACCAAAAACAACACTTTAACGGGCAGTGTACCCAGTCGGTGGTTGTTTCATGGTAAGTAGGGTGTCGATCACTAAGAGCGAGAAACACTTTCAATTTATTAATACTTTGGTTTTTCTAATCTATGCTAAACCTATGTCAATCCTAAATCTAATGGATAAGGGGGTTTTCGGTCTGAGAGACTGACACGGGTTTTATGGTGCCTAAAACCAATTCAAGCCACTAAAACACACGCAAGCAAATTAACAGAAGATAAAAGAGCAGTCTAGCCAAATATAAGAAAATTGTATTAACCATTCTTAATCCAATCAGAACATTGGTTTGTTTATTTAGTGCAATGATTACTTATCTCGAGGCGGCATATCATTCTTAAAATTAAGGCGGTACTTCTTCCTTAAACCTAAACACATAGAATTCTGTTACAATTAAACGCATCCGCATAAAGCCTCCTTATTTGCTAATTATTTTCTATCTTAGGGATTAAAGCAATGGTGATCTTGTTAAACCCTAGCTCATGGAGACTATAACCACTTACTGCTTAACGGCTCTTTATATACTAGTAGTCCACTGTTCGAGTCCTTATCAATGGAATAAGAACGTACTCGTTGATACCAAGGTCACCTTATGGCTCAACTAAGCTTACTAAACTAAAGACAAGGATAGGTCAATATTTGTGATCCTATGATTCTAGATATATTAAATTAACTTATATGGGAGAGCTATCCCAACTTTTGCCTACACTCCAAAACAAACACCGAAGTTGCCAGCCGCAGTAAAATATGTAAGACTAGACCTAGTTGAATGATAGATCGCATACTTAAGCACGTAAACAAGTGTAAATTGATAAGCATAAAAAAGCAATCGACGATAAATTAAGCAATCGAGATAAACAAACCAAACATTCAGATCTTCATAATAATGGCTAATACCTGAAGGTATTAGCCTTCAAACGTCATAATCAATACAAGAGTAATAATTTAGCCAAGGTAAACTAAACGAGTTAACGAATGATACCAGAAACTGAACGATTACAAGAGTATAGGAGATTACACATTGTCTCATATGGAATTAAAGAACTTGGCGTTGTTCGACCTCTTCTGCTCTTCTTCTCCTCTGAAAATCGACTTTTATGGTTTAGGTATCGAGAATATGATTTAGCACACCTAAAACTCGTTTTTAAGTTTTCTATTTATAAGGTTTGGAAAAAGGTCGATATGGCGTATCGAGAGTCTTCGATATGTCGTATTGGAGATTTCTTGGTGTAGGGACCACGTTCGATATCTTCCAGAATATTTTATTTCCATATGGCTTGAATACGGCGTATTGGTCTTCCTGGATACGGCGTATTGGATCTTGTTTCCTTCGTGGTCTTTGGTGAAGTTTAGGCACAGATACGCCGTATCTTCCTTGATGGACATGGCGTATTGGTTGTCAGAATAGTATTCTTCAGATTTCTTTGTTTAAGCTCCAGAATGCGTGTCTTTTAGTTAATCTTCACCAAGTACTCCATGATTACTACAATTCTCAAATACAAACGGTTAAGTAACAATTCTTTGCAATAATTATACAAGATGGGTTAATTACATGGGATAAATGATGCTTTAAAAGTGACGTTATTTGATGTCATCAAATATCCCCCCACTTGACTCCTACTTGTCCTCAAGTAGCCTTTAAAAGTTTATGAAAATGTATCCCTATGGATTTTTCTGGTTAAGCATTTATTTATTCTATTACAAGTACACAACCAAACACCTTACGAAATAGGAAGATGAAAACACTCAAATCACTCAACTAATCTATGTGGTAACATGTAACTAATCCGCTCAATTGCTCGGTCGTGATGAGTATTCTATCATAGGCTTGGCAAAGATACACATCTCCACCACTAGAGCTAAGGAGTAACAAGTTTATAAAGGTAAAATAGGTTTTTATTATAAGGCTTAGGGTTGATCATTTTTCAATCTTTCACCAAAGGTACCACACCAACAAAGTAGCTGAAGCACACATACATGGCCGTAACGACCGAATAGACATATGTGTTCGATCACATTCTCATTTGAGTTTAACCGAGGGTCAGGATGAAGAATGATATAGGGTTGGAATCTGCTAACTTTCACCAATAGTAATAAACCAACAAGGCAGCTGAGACATGCATACATGGTCGTAACGAAGGAATAGACATGCATGCTCGATCACATCCTTATTCGCGTAAAACCCATGGTTAATGATTAGGAAAGGGAATTAAATTGTTGTTAAACAAAAATTACGAAACAAATAGACTAGGTCCAAGATATAAGTTTTTAGACACTTTTTCCTAACCGTAATGGAAGGAGCAAGGCCGTATAGGGAGGACTCGAACTCGAGACCTCTACCTTAACTGCCTCACTCCTTACCATTGCGCCTTTGGGTCTTTTCTGTTAGATCCTTGGGCGCTTTGGTACTTAAGGGTGTTTGGCAGGAAAGTCTTATAAGCCCTTTAGGCTTATTTCCAGCTTATTTGTATAAGCTGGTGGTCCAAGTTCATTTTTCTTAGGATCCTCCTAACCTCAGTTATTTTTCATAATTCTTCTGATTTTTTATAAATTAGTTTAGTATTTTTTTATAATTTATTTTCATTAAAAGTTTAAAAAATTCATAAAAAATAAAATAATTATCAGAAAAATATAAATTTTTTTTTTAAACTTCGTTTTTAGTCACTTAGAACCCATTTAAAGTGAAAAATAAATTTTAGGATTAAAAATGAATAATTTAGGTTTTTAACACTCGCGTTTTTACATTTTCGTCTACGTTTTTATATTTAAATCATTCTAGCTTTCATTTTTAGGTTTTATTTAATCGTTTTTGCATATTTAACTCGTAGAAATAGAAAATCAATCATAATCTTGTAATATTCAAACATCGATTATCAATTCGTCATTCGATTTTCAATTGCACACCTCGTTGGGACATAACGACCCGGGAATCATACTTCCGGTTACATATATATTTTATTTTGTGAATTCTTAACCAATCCTTGGCTAAAGGTAATTGGTTGATAGTTTGCTTATATATATTATATATATATTATTGACGAATCAGGTGTAATCCTAAAAATTTACCAATTTAAACAAGTTACTCCATCTAAATCCATAGTACTCATTATTGTGGTCTCGAATAGATATACCAAGCCAAGTTTTAAAGTCTACCACATCACCGGCACACTCATATTTTTGTGGAATTTGGGTAAATATTTGGAAACGGATAAGGTTAAATCCTTACAATATCTAATAAGGGTTATTGTGTGTAGGTTCTGTATCAAGTAATTTCACAAAAGTATATTGAATTTTTGATAAATTTGAGCATAATTTAAGCATTTTATGTGAAAAATAGGACAAGTATCGTTCTAATTCCCATCACCCTACTTGAATTATACAACGTCCTCGTTGTATAGATAAAACATTAAAAACAGAAATTAAAAAGAATTAGAATGAGAAACTCCCCTGATATTTTGCTCGGTAGATTCTCCAAGTTGAGTTTATGAACAAGATTATGTGTGCGAAAGCGGGTTTGAATCCTAGTACGAACAACACACACACATAATTCCAGATGATTGATACTTCACCAACTTTGTCGATTTCTTTTCTTTCGAGGTCCTGTGCATAATATAGGAAAAACATGCAAAATCCTATCTCGGGTATCTACGGTTAATCTAAATAAGCTAAATAAAACTATACAGGAGATCGATACGCCGTATCCATAAACTGGAATACGCCGTATAGAAACCTGTAAAAAGTATCCAAATACGGGTTAGTCTGTTGAATACGCCGTATCATTAATACGGCGTATTGACAGAACTGACAATAATGTTTAAAAGTGCATAAAAATAAAGGACTGATAACATCCTGACATTCAATACGCCGTACGGTATGGAGCGGATACGCCGTATTGATGTCTGGGAAGACAAACTCGATAAAAATGAATAACAATCTGGGTTGTCTCCCGAGAATCACTTTTGTTTACAGCGAAGTCTTTAAGTTAGAACTTTTTTCCCTTAGCTTCCATTTCAAATTCCATCTCATGCACGCTATGTGCCCCGTGTGAGCCATTCTTCATTACAGGCACTCGGATAAATCGGTCCTAGATTCAAACACCCTTTGTAGAAAGAACCCCTTAAGCTTTTGATATGAGTGCGGAGATCCATTCATCTAAACTCTTCACTTACCTTCAGTAATGGTGGGATCTTGTTGCATTGTTCATTAGTGTGGTGTTTAAACCTCGGATGTGATCGCACCATTTGGTAAGTAACTTCTTCATTACCATTTTGAATGGAAATCATTCCTTGAAACCGTTTTGTATTAATCCCTACTTCTCTTAAAAACGGTTTGCCAAAAATAACATCACCCATTCCTTAATCACGATAAGCATCCATATCTTCTAAAACTGCGAAATATGTTAAGATAGAAAAAGTTTTAACAAATATAGGTATGTTCATTAAGGCTCCGACTACATTATTTCCCTTGTATTCCATTTTGTCCTTCATTATAGAATTATGAAACTGTTTAGACATTACATTGACGTACAATATAGGGAAAAAATTAGCGTGTAAAAATTCAAAACCTATCATGCAAGAGAACTTCAAGTTTTAGGCACAATCCATACGGATCTTCTTATCATGGTCGCAATTACTAGGGTATCCAAAAATTATAGCATCATTCCTAGCTCTAAATTCCTCGATTACCTCACCTTCCTCAATGGTGGGCATTAAATCATCAACTTGATTTCTTCTAAGCTCTAATGGTACATTAAGATCGTTTAGTTCTATGTAATCCTCAAAGAAAGGGTCTAATGATCTATTCAACACCAAAGTTTCTCCCATTAGCCTAACTTCTAAATCAAGTTCCATTCTTTCTCTTAAGCTTATCATGTAGACCCTCTTAATTAAACTACTAGCAGGTTTAACACTTTTGAAGATTATTTTTTCTTCCCCAACTCTTAAAGTAATCTTTCTTTTGAAAACATCAATCTTAGCACGAGCGGTAGAAAAAAATGGTCTTCCGAGGATCAAGGGCACTTTGATATCCTCGAGCATATCAAGAATTATAAAGTCTATGGGGAAAATAAATTTACCAATACCTACTAGCACGTTTTCAACAATTCCTTTTGGATATATCACAGTCCTATCTGCTAGTTCAACTGTTAACTTAGTGTGAGCTAATTCGCCTAATCCTAATTTAAGGTAGGTCGAGAGAGGCATAACACTTACGCTAGATCCTAAGTCAGCAAGGGCATTATCAAAGAAAACATTATTAATAAAGCAAGGTAAAGTGAAACTCCCTGGGTCTTTCTCCTTTCTGGGTATGGAATTATTGATAGGTGAAGCTTTAGAGTAAGCTTTTGAAAATTGTGGTCTATATGATCCCTTCTTTTCTTCATTAGTAGTAACCATTCAAATAACTTGGAAACATAATTGTCGTTTGTTTTGTCTTGTACATTAGTGTACGGTTCTGTTCAGTGGTTACGGTGTATTGGGAGGATCCCATACGACGTATCGGGTATGAATCAGCTTCAACAATAGTTGAGATCGACTTGACATGGTCTCTCGGGTTAGTTTCAGTTGAGCTCGGTAGACTTCCAAATCCTTTTTCTTGTAGGACCTTGCTCATATTCTCGATTTGGATCTCCAAAGTTTTAATCGATGCTCCTTGGTTCCTTATGGAAGCATCCGTTGAAGCTCGGATCTATTTGATCAAATTGGAGTTCTCCTCATGTCGTTTCGCTGACTCACTCATAAACTTGCTTATGGTATCTTCCATAGATTGCCTTCGTTCTTGGTATGAAGGATTCGTGTTGTTCCTTTGATAGAATCCCAGAGCAGTTGCTTTATATCCCCCTCCTTGAAAAGGTGCACCAAATTATGTGTAGTAAGCTTCTTTGAGGTTTTTTCCTTCTTCCTTAAGTGGAAAATCTTTGGTGTAGTGGGGACCTTTACATTGTTCACATCCTACTTAAGCAGCATAAACTTTTTCATTCATTTTCTTGATTTCTTTTCCAAGATTGTTGAGTTGTGCTTGTATGGCTGCTAATCCGTCAGAAGTTTCAGTACTGCTGGTCCTTGATGTTCCATTGTGCCATTTTTGTGAGTATTCAGCCATTTCTTGGATGGCTACTTTAGCATCAGCAACAGTCTTTAATGGTATGGCTCCTCTTGAATCAAGAATTTGTCTAGTTAGAACATCCAATCCATTATAGAACAAAACTACCTCCTGCATCTCTGTTAAATAATGTTGAGGATACTTCATCAAGAGTTCTTTAAATTTCTCTCAAGCTTGATAGAGGTTTCATCCGGTTCTTGTTGAAAGTTGTTGATCTCCTCCATTTTCTTTGCAGTACGAGCAGGTGGGCAATATTTGCTTAGAAACTTTGTCTTCAGATCTTCCTAAGTTGTAATCGAACCAGACGGATTGTTTCTTAGCCAACGACTTGCGGCTTCAGTTAAGGACATGAGTAAGGCTCTAAGCATCACTTGATCTATAGTAATATTGGGGATGTGGAATAAATCCATGATTTTAAGAACTTTCTCAATAAATTCGTTCGCATCTTCATGATCCGAACCGCTAAAAGTGTTGGTTCGTAGTTCTTTGAGAAATTGGCATTTTAGTTCAAAATTATCCTTGTCCTCGATCTTAGGCCTAGCAACTCCCGATCCATAGTCGGCTTGAGTTTTGCTTATGTATTGTTTCATAGTTTCCGCCATTGTTTCTGCAACCTCTTCCTTCGAGTATTCTTCTTGGTCAGAAAATAGATCGAAATCAGGCGATCTCGATTCGTCAAGACTTAGTGTCTTGAAGTGCTTCCTAGATGATCGAAATTCTCATTCCGATTCCTTGAAAGGTGTAAATAGTTCCTTGGTCAAACTTCTTGTCATGCACTACCTGAAACAAGGGATAAAAAATTAGTAGGATGGGCTCAGAAGAAAGAAAACACAGATATATAGAAATTGAATGCAAAAAATTAGATCTGTTACTGTATCAGATAGTCAATACGCCGTATTCATTGGAACTAAATACGCCGTATTAATCTTTTTGAATGAATACGATGTATTGGATAGAAAGTTGGATACGCCGTATCCAATGGAAATGGATACGCCGTATCGGTTTATCGACCAGAATAGTGTATTATGAAAAATAATTAAATACGCAAACAATTAAACACACAAATTTACAAGCAAATATACAGAATATACATAATTATACACTAATCTAAATTACACTAATCCTAAGGGTTAGATATAATCTAATGCTAAAAACCAAAATATCAAATAAAAATCAAGATTAATTCTCACTACCCGGCAGTGGCGCCAAAAACTTGATGTGTTGTAGTTAGGGGTGTGATTTGTGATTTAAGTTTTAAATTTATATTTTGCCGACTTAACCAAAAACAACACTTTAACGGGCAATGTACCCGATCGATGTGAGTTTCGTGGTAAGTAGGGTGTCGAACACTTGGAGCGAAGTTAAATCTTTCAATTTATTAATACTTTGGTTTTTCTAATTCTAAGTTAGTCTAATCTATGCTAAACCTATGTTAAACCTAAATCAAATGGAAAAAGAAAGTTTCAGCCTGAGAGACTGGCACAGGTTTGGTGGTGACTAAAACTAACTCAAGACACTAAAACACATGCAAGCCAATCAACAAAAGATAAAAGAGCGATCTAGCCAAATATAAAAAAATTGTATTAACCATTATTAATCCAATTAGAATGTTGGTTTGTTTATTAGTGCAATGATTACTTATCTCGAAGCGGCATATCATTCTTAAGACTTAGGCGGGACTTCTTTCTAATACCTAGACACGTATAACTCTGTCATAATTAAATACATCCGCATAAAGCATCCTTATTTATTGATTATAATCTATCTTAGAGATTAAAGCAATGGTGATTTTGTTAAACCCTAGCTCATAGAGACTTTACCACTTACTACTTAATAACTCTTTATATACTAGTAGTCCACTGTCCGAGTCCTTACCAATGGAATAAGAACGTACTCGTTGAAACCAAGGTCGCCTTATGGCTCAACTAAGCTCAATAAACTAAAGGCGAGGATATGTCAATATTCGTGATCCTATGATTCTAGATATATAAATTGCAACATAGACAGCTATCCCGGACTCTTAGCCTACGCCCAAACAGCACCAAAGTAGCAGCGTATTAAATATGTAGGACTAGACCTAGTTGAATGATAGGTCGCATACTTAAGCACGTAAACAAGTATGATGATAAACATAAACAAGCAATTCAACGATAAATTAAGAAATCGAGATAAACAAACCAAACATTAAGATATTCATAACACTGGCTAATACCCGAAGGTATTAGCCTTCAAACATCATAATTAATACAAAAGTAATGATTTAGCCAAGGTAAACTAACCGAGTTTACGAATGATACCAAAAACTGAATGATTACAAGAGTATAAGAAATTACACGTTGTCTCCTATGGAATTAATCGCGTTGCTCGACCTCTTCTGCACTTTTTCTCCTCTAAAAATCAAATTTTATGGTTTAGGTATCGAGAATATGATTTAGCATACTTAAAACTCGTTTTTGAGTTTTCTATTTATAAGTTCTGAAGTTGGTTTCGATACGGCGTATCCATGTGTTGGATACGGCGTATTGGGGATTTCTTGAAGTAAGGACCACGTTTGATATCATCCAGAATATTTTATTCCCATATAGCTTGAATACGGCGTATTGGTCTTCTTTGATACGGCGTATTGGATCTTGTGGTCTTCGTGGTCTTTGGTAATTGCAGGCACAAATACGTCGTATCTTCTTTGATGGATACGGCGTATTGGTAGTCAAAACAGTAATCTTCAAAATATCTTCGTTTAAGCTCCAGAATGCGTGCCTCTTAGTCAATCTTCACCAAGTACTCCATAATTACTGCAATTCTCAAATATGAATGATTAAGTAACAATTCTTTGCAATAATTATCCAAAATGGGTTAATTACATGAGATAAATGATGCTATAAAATAGACGTTATTTGATGTCATCAATGTACCAATAGTAGCATCAATTAAATTTTTGCACTAGTACAAAATAAAAATCTTTTTAGCATAAACTTGAATTAAAAATAATTGTTTAAATGTGTTGCATTAAATCTTGCATTATAATTTATTTTATCTATACTACTTATAAAGCATAAAAACACTTGGCACACTTTCTATATCTCCTCCGTCTACAAGGTGAACAACTTAGATAAATAGTCCTCTTTCGCCTACAAGACCAAGCCACCAAATGCTTGCAACTCAATGCTTCCCTGAGATGTTTCAAAGTACAAAGATTTCAAGACCTTATTTTATGGCAACCCTAATATCGTCACTCTTTCGCTTCCCGTCATCTTTTTCACCAACTCTATATCTTGTACTATAACTGGTTGACGCATCTCCTTCAAGGAATGTGAATACGATTTTAACATAACATTTATTATTCCAAAGCTCTGTGGAGCCGCTATTGAATTCATCATTTCTAAACCACGGGTTATCCAAAAACTCATCTTTCGACACAGCACCCTTATTCAGATGTTGCAGATTAACCTCCATAGGCTCAATACGTTTATCCAAACTCAACTGCTTTGGCGCCAAATTTGCCTTATTGGTACTTACAGGCCCAAGCCATGACACTTTCCCGTCACCAAGAGAATCAGTTTCTTCTCCCACTTTCCGATTAACTCTCTTTGTATCCTCAGCCTTAGACGGATGAATCTTCGATTGAGATGAAATTTGATACTCCTTCACATTGTCCAATTCAGATTTAATCATGAATAATCGCTACACCTAATACCTTCATGAAAAAGATAATGAACCGTAAAATGTGAGTGCATGAGATTTTCCAATTCAACTTTAATCAAGCGCACTGCTAGTCATTGGCAATAACTTCATTAAAAAATGCCACTAACACATATCCTCTCCTTCCCTCCAACAACCTCACAATAACAGTCTTTCGTCTCCACCTTCAAGTGAACCCCAAAAAGTTACAAAATAATGACGAGATTAAAAAATTAGATAGATGTGTCTATGAGGCTCTTCCATCTTGTTTCATTCATGTTTTGTCTCTCAAAACTCAAAATAAATTCCCAACAACGTATTAATCCTTTTGAATGTATACGCTATATTGGATAAAGTTGGATACGCCAGTATCTAATGTGGAAGTGGACACGCCGAATCGTATATCGAACACAGAAACAGTGGTGATTATGACAACAATTAAATATGCAAACAAGTAAAACACACCAATAACAAGCAAATAACAAAAAATACAAAATTATACACAAATCTTACATTACACTAGATCCAAGGGTTTAGAGTCTAATACTAATCAACTAAAAACCAAAATATCAAATAAAATTCAAGATTAATTTTCACTCCCCGGCAACGACGCCAAAAACTTGATGTGTCATTGTGTGGTTGTAAATTATGATTCAAGTTTTAAATTTATATTTTGCCGACTTAACCAAAAACAACACTTTAACGGGCAGTGTACCCGGTCAGATGGGAGTTTCGTGGTAAGTAGGGTGTCGATCACTAAGAGCGAGCGAGAAATCACTTTAATTTATTATGATTAATCACTTTGGTTTTTCTACACTAAGTTTAAGTCAATCCTATGTTACACCCAAAGTTAATCCAAAATCAAATGGATAAAGGGGATTTTAGCCTAAGAGACTGGCACAAGTTATGTGGTGACTAAAATCTCAGATTCACAGACACTAAAACACACGCAAGCAAATCGACAAAGATAAAAGAGCGGTCTAGCCAAATATAAGAAAACTGTATTATCCATGATTAATCTAATTAGAATGTTGGTTTTGTTTATTTAGTGCAATGATCACATATCTCGAAGTCGACATATCATTATTAAGACTTAGGCCTTACTTCTTCCTAAGACCTAGACACGTAGAATTCTGTCACAATTAAACGCATCCGCATAAAGCATCCTTATTTGCTGATTATAATATATCTTAGGGATTAAAGCAATGGTGATCTTGTTAAACCCTAGCTCATAGAGACTTTTACCCACTTACTGCTTAATCTGGCATTCATACACTTAGTATTCCACTAACCACAGTCTATCTACCAATTGAATAAGAACGGGAAAAATACATCGTTTGAAACCAAGGTCACCTTATGGTCTAACTAAGCTCACAATCAAAGGGTAAAGATAGGTCGTTAATTGTGATCCTATTGGTCTAGATGTATAAATCACTATATGGAGAGCTATCCCCGATATCAGATCTTACTTGCGTCCGTATCACTAGATCCAGTTGAATATAGTCGCATACTAACGCACAATAAAACAAGTATGATGATAAATATAAACAGCAAATTCAACAATCAAAATTAAGAAATCGAGAATAAACAAACCAACACAATAAGATCTTCATACTAGATTGGACTAATACCAGCGAAGGTATTAGCCTTCTAAACATCATATTAATACAAGGGCGGTAAAGATTTAGCCAAAGTAATCTAATTGATTTAACGAATGTAACCAAAAACTTAATGATAACAAAGTCTAAGAAATTACACGTGTCTCCTATAGAATTTAATCATGATGCTCGACATCTTTGCCATTTCTCTGTCCTATGAAAATTGACTTCTTTGTATGTTTAGGTGTCAAGAATATTATTTAGAGCAACCCATAAAAAAATCGTTTTGAGTTCTCATTTAAGGGTGTAGAATATGGTCAATATGGCGTATCCAAAGTCTTGGATACGGCGTACGGGGGTTTCTTGGAGTAGGGACCACGTTTGATATCTTCTAGAATATTTTATTTTCTTATAGCTTGAATACGACGTATTGCCTTCTTTTGGATACGGCGTATTGGATCTTGTTTCTTTCGTGGTCTTTGGTAAGTGCAGGCACAGATACGTCGTATGTTCCTTGATGGATACAGCGTATTGGTCGTCAAAACATTAATCTTCAAAATAACTCCGTTTAAGCTCTAGAATGCGTGCCTTTTAGTTAACTTTCACCAAGTACTCCATAATTACTGCAATTCTCAAATACAAACGATTAAGTAACAATTCTTTGCAATAATTATAAACGAAATGGGTTAAATTACATGGATAAAGATGCAAAAAATAGACGTTATTGATGTCATCAATTTCCTAATAGTTCCTTTCATGTTCTATTGATCAGCTTCTGGTTATATTAAGTTTATCTTTTTTTTTGTTTCTTTTGTTTTTTTTATGTCGATTGAGGATGGAAATGGATACTGAATAGGTTGGGAAACAGTCTTTTAGGATTAGATTGTGCATGATTGGTTGAGTTTAGGGTCTTGCCCCAAATTCTATTAATGGTAGTGACAATACTGTACAATGTTTAAGTGCACAGTTATGAAATATATGTTAGCGTTTATGTAATTGTTTTGTGTTTAATTTCACAATGTGTTTGACACTAGTTTGTTGTCCTGTCGATTCTTCCACCAATACATAAAATACCCTGTTTGACCATTCGAAGTCAAATTATTTGAATATGCGTTATCACAATGACGTTAGTGAATATATGTTAGCGTTTATGTATCTTTTTTGTGTTTTGATATCATATGTTGTTGACACTTGTTTGGGCGTCTGGTCGATTCATTCCCCCAAGTACATAAAATACCCTGTTTGACCATTCGAAGTCAAATTTATTGAATATGCGTTATCACAATGCATAAGATTGTCAAAAATCGCCTAACTTGTAGGCTTTTCCTAACCATTCGAAAGTTACAACTTGACTATTACATCATAAAACTTAGCAAAATATCAACTACCAAATACAAATAACACCAATGGGTCTTTATCAGCCTTTCTTTGGCTTTTCATCCTTGACTATCTCTTTTTGGGTGACTCTAATCCTCTTGCTTGGTCTTCTTTCTTCAACATGTTCATCATCCAAACATTCATCAGTCACTTCTTTATCAGATGACAGTGCTTCAGCTTGATCATTAGCCATTTCAATGACCTCTTCAGCAACCTCTTCATGAACATTGTTTTGAGCAACCACAACCTGAATTATGGTTGGAGTCTAACCCCAACAAATAAGATCTTATTTCATGTAAAGAGGATCATCTGCCAATCAATACTACAAAAACCTGGTGAATCCCAATCCCAAACAAAATGCTCACATGACTTTTCACTTATACTAGCATCATCATCCGTGTCATACATTAAACCATAAAAGTCATCTAGACTCTCATTTTCCTGGCTTAGCTTCTCTAAGACGTTATCCAGTGTCGAACTAAACTCTTTAAAAGCCTCTTCTTCAGTATCTTCTTCCTGGCTAAGCTTCTCTCTTAGTTTCTTACTGCCAGACTCTAACTCTACGTTAACTTCTCGCAATACCTTGATTTCATGATCACGAACAACCTTCCATTTAAACTTTTCAAGAGCCTCTTGTTGACTAACTTTTTCCTGGCTTAGCTTCTCTATCACTTTATGAGTGCCAAACTATAATTCAAGGTTAATTTCCCCAAATACCTTGATTCATCATCACATTCAACCATTTTAAAAACTTATATATGATAGTGAACTGTACCCTTTGATATGTAAAAAATGGATGGGATGATTTGTTTTAGTGATACATGCAAGGTTTACTTATAGAGGTGGGAAAATTACTCTGCAAACTAAAAGGGACACTTTAGGGATCAGGGACCAAACTTGTAGTTAAGATTATTGAATTTATTGAAATCTTGAAAAAATGCGAAACTTTCTATCTATTGAGGTACCAATCGTGGAATTGATTATTGAATGTATGTGAGAGGGGTCAAGCGCATTATCTTATCATAAACCAAACACCCCCATTTAAGGGTGTTTATAAGGGACCAACAATGTAAATTAACAAATGGAAAAAAGGCGAGAGATTTACATGTGTGAACAAGCAGTTCAAGGACCAAACATTGAAAATAAATCTATAAGTTCAGGGACTACTAATGCAATAAATAATACTCACTTATTGACGGGGTATAACTTTCATTTGAGCGCGATTATAGGATAATACAATTGACATAAACACTGACACACAAAAATTAAACAAAAACCATCGCCTGTTCGTGTAACACACACAAACATAAACCTTAATTCTAAACAAAATACCCAATAACCGTAAATCTTTCCAAATGGATGCAAGTGGTGGTAGTGGAAGCAACTCTTCTGTCTGGCCGATTGTTGGTATACCCATGTTTAATTGTCTTTTTTATGCATTGTTCTTTTGAGAGGGTGTATTATTGATTTCAGTTTTATTAATCTTTATAGATGACAACGGCGTCGTGGATATGAACGGTACGATGGATAACCTAGAAGAGAGGATAGCAAATCTAGAAATGTTGTTTGCCTAACTTAAAAATAAGAAGATGCTTGAAAGACAGGAAAACAAACCGAACAAATGTAACACTTAATCTGATGTTTCTTGTGGAATTAAGAGCTTGATTTATTGATGATGTAGTAGTAATTGTTTCGTCATCTCCCCTAAAATTGGACCTTTAGTTAACGCGTCTCCAGTAACTCTAGTTAGAAATAGTTTGCTAACCAAACATTTTTGTTTTTAGAAACACCTTCTTCCGATGATACAGCTGATGAGGACATTGCAGAATTTGAAGTTGCATCTAAATCAAAAAGTTCCACCTCCAAGCCAAAAAAAGGTTACAGCTCATAAAGTTGTAACCCAAAAGGTTCAAACAAAAGCATTTCCTGCTAAAAGCCCTGTTCTAATAAGGAATTGAATACTAGGCCTTGCAGCAGCGCATACATGGGCTTGTATTGGTAAGAATACCTCTGGAACAAGAAAACCAAAAGATGCAATAGTTGCAGGCCAAGACAGAAAGGGGAAAAAGAAGGTTTGAGAAAGAGGGATTGTTGTTTCAAGTTAACAATAGACACTTTAAATGTGGACATGTTTGTTTGTGTTTAACAGTGGTAATTTACCCAACAATGAATTTTTTACCTTTAATGTTTGTTTGATCATACATTGGATGGTTGTTGATTAAACAATCTATGTTTGATCATCTAATATTTTACTTATGCATATTATGTCTATTTAAATAATGTTGCTTGTGGTTTTTGTACCTTGTGGATGATTCAAAGATAATCCACTTATGGCTTATGTATTGAGAGCCTATTCTGATATTTTTTGAGATCATTCAATGAATGGCCTTGTATCTTGTAGCCTTGATTATCTTTACATGATTTCTGTTTCAAATGACCTTGGGAGGATGTTAATATGATTAAGATTCTTTGGGATCCATAAGGTAGGTTTCTCATTGAGAAGGGTAATCATGTGCAGGATAGTTCAAGGTAATGTTGAAGTAATATTGTTTTGATAAATTTGACTTTTACAAGGCAATTGAGGTGGTGTCTAAAATAATACCAGTTCAAGGTTTTTAAAAATTAGGACCAACAGTGATACTTTATTGGGTATTCTTTGACTTGAGGATCAACTGTGATACTTTAAAGATTGGGGACCAACGGTGTAATTTACCCTTGGTGTTATATTGTCCTCTATTTAATGATGTGTCGAATATTTCATATTCCCAAAGTGATTTTCCCATGCATTTTATGTGTTCCTAAAGTGATATAACATTATGGTTGTATTTCATTTTAGTAATAATTCCGGCAACAACTTCAAAAGTGATAACATATCGGCGATGATGTCGCAAACTCGCAGCACACGTGGTCGAGAAAACTCTGCACAACCACATCTGGTCTTTACAAATGACAACCTTCTGACTGAAATATTAATCCAATTACCTATTCTCTGTACTCATCTCTTTACAACCGTATCAAAACAATGGCTACAAATTCTCACTTCCCCTGATTTCACCGATAAACGCAGGAAAATCCCTATCCTTGATCCTCCTGCTGGTATTTTTGCTAATCACCTTACATCTTTATTTGAATGTGATTTTGTGTCGTTAGATTCAAGACTTAACTCAAAAAAATCCACTATGGATCACTC
>BQNB010024503.1:3882-60637 GCA_026074375.1 Tanacetum coccineum | reverse complement strand
TTCACATTTGACCATTTTATACACATTCAAAGACCAAGATACACCATTTTAATCACATTTAATTCACTATTCTCCCCTTCAAAAAGATTTCTCTTTTCGTTATTAAGGATAAATGCACTAACACGTACATTTTCCTTTTATCTGAATATGGGGTTGCAATCTAACATTTGATAACAAGCCATTACCATGAGCTCAAAACTTGGAATGTTTTGTTATATTAGCTCATGACCAAAAAGTTTTCTCTTTTCGTTGTCAAGGATAAATGCACTGACACGTACACTTTCCTTTTCTCTGAAGGCGTACACCTTTCTTTATTTGAAGGAATAGGGCTTAAAGAGATGCCAGCAGACGCCATTTGACATTAAGGAACAAGGTTTAAACCGTTTTGTTCAAACGTCATCAAGATGAAGAACGAGGCCTGAACTGATGTGAACAAACATGATGAGACAATGAGGACCGAGGCTTGAACTGCTGTGATCAAGCGTCATCAAGATGAAGAACGAGGCCTGAACTGTTTTGTCCAAACATCTTTTGATGAAGAACGAGGCTTGAACTGTTTTGTCCAAACGACATTTGATGAAGAATGAGGCTTGAACTGTTTTGTCCAAACGTCATCCATCGATGAAGAGCGAGGCCTGAACTGGTGTGAACAAACGTCATATGATGAAGAACGAGGCTTGAACTGTTTTGTCCAAACGTCATATGATGAAGAACGAGGCTTGAACTGTTTTGTCCAAACGTCATATGATGAAGAACGAGGCTTGAACTGTTTTGTCCAAACGTCATTTGATGAAGAACGAGGCTTGAACTGTTTTGTCCAAACGTCATTTGATGAAGAACGAGGCTTGAACTGTTTTGTCCAAACGTCATCTGACAAAGAAGACCGAGGCTTGAACTGCTGTGTTCAAACATCATTTGAAGCATGTTCATCAGATTTGAATTCCTTGAACTCCTGACGTATGAGATATCAGTCTTTTTGGTAACCAAACTCCGAGTCTTTCCTTTAAAGGATTGACAGATGTACCTGCACTTGAGTTAGAAGTACCTGCACTAACATAAAGAGTTTGATTGCATTCATATGGGTTAGTGATATCATCATTTGAACCATTTGGAGGTTCACTGTCAACTTTGGTTGTGCTATCTATGAACACCTTTCCAGTAGGTATCCACCTAAGACTAACAGTCTTGAAAATTCTACCCGTTGGTTTCCACCTAAGACAAGATCTAGGAGTGTGTGGTTTTTTCTATGCACAGCGGAAGACTTATTGAGAGAAACTTTGTCCTTATACCATTCTGCCTAACCAGGTTTATGAGTGTGGTTCGTTGGTTCAACGGGATTGGTTTTGATCTTGGGGGACTGTAAACTTTAGCACGGAAATCCCTTATTCGGATCTTTAATATTCAATCATCATGATTTGTATTAAATATATTTTATGACAAATCGAACACACAAATTGTTTGGAGTCAAGAAGAAACTAGAATTATAGAGTGTCTATAGAGGCCCCATTTGAATTCAAGCAACTACACTTAGAACAGGAGAAAACTCCTATATATGTTTCTAGGTTTTGGTGTAAATCATAGGAGTGCAGTGTGCTCTAGTAGAGGCCAATATCCTTATGACGAGGAATCCTGTTTTGTCTTGTGTATTTTCCTAGTAATCTCAGAAAATATGCATGAACCCATATCATTAGAACTCCGATTCTTTATGACTATTCGCTAGGAGTCGTTAGGTGCATTCACCTGTGAGGTTTTGCTCACGCAGATTCTCTAACTTTAGGCCAAACTAATGGGAGTGACTGTTTTGGACAATCATTTTTCTTCATCAAATGGGAGGCAAACCGTGGTCTTGTAATTCTAGGTCGTTCAGACGTAAACGCATTCGGTTGTTCTAACAACTAAATGGTTTTAGATGTTGCTAAGGCGGTTCTCCCCTCAAGATTGAGGCATGGTAAAATACTTAGAATCTCTATATTCTCCTTTTAATTTCTAAGTTCATTATTTAATGCTGCATTTGCAAAACCTTTTTGAATTGAGCTTTTAAATAAGCATTTTTGACAGGACTTTTGATTTAATTTGAGAAATTAAAGATCACTGTTGTTCTTTATTCTGACCTTTCGTCTTTTTAATTGAATCTAATTGTTCTTTGTAAGTCTGTTTCAAATGCTCAATTTTTCTTTATGTAGTGCTCATTTGCTGCAAGTAATTTAGCCCACTTGTGTTTCTAATTCGCATGTTAATCGTTTCAATCCACATTGATATCATTTTTAATTTGGCTATCTTTACTTGTTTCCTTCCACTTTTAAATTTGTTTCTTCAAGTTGCCTAAAATTAGTGTGTTGCTGGCCAGGAGCGGAGCTTTCAAATCTTTATTCACAAAAAAATTCACAAAAAAAAAATAAAAATTTTTTTCGGGGGAAATTCCTGTTTTTCATTCGGTTTGTTACTTTGAAAACTTTCTTCTTTTGTTGAATTTGTATTTCAAGATGAAAATACAATGTTTTTTCCAGTTGTAAAACTCGTTTTTGAAAGTTCATTGTTAACGATGTCCTTATTAAACCATATCTTTCGTTTTGAGAAGCTCAGTTTTAAGCAAAAGCATCCTGGTCAATCTCTCCCTCCCCCTATGACACCATATTTGTTGAAGTGGTAGTGGTATTGTATCAATAGTTTCCAACAGATGGGTGTCATAACTGGTTCAGATTGCCTCAGTATGCTGTTGTTTCATTAGCAAGGATATTATGTAGAGCAGTCAATTGTACCTCAGCAACGGGCTCTTCAGTCATTTACTGGTCCGATATTGCATCAAACAGCTTGTGTGGTTAACTCCCTGAAACTGCGATTGTGATCCTGCTGGTCGGGCCTTTGTCCCACTGCTTTTTTCTGTGTGACAACCAATCCAGCAATCAACTGCTTCACGCTATATTGACCCTTTTCCTCTTTTGCATCTGAGTTTCCAATCTCTGCTTTGCTGGGGAATGCATTGTTGTTTTCAGGCTCTATAAAACTGCCTTTTGATTACAATACAAGCTGTCCATCCATTGCTTGAACTGGATTGATCTGTATATCTTGAGACTGCATACTTGGACTCTTGACCTAATTTGAGCTCATGAAGTATTTACTCATGCAACTGACTTCTTCTCCTTTAGTGTCCATTAAGTTTCATTGCTTTCATGCGAATACTCCATATGTAGTTTACAACTCTATTGAATGACCGCTTCAAGTGTATCCAGGTTCCTCGAGTGTAGGAACTCACGTTGTACGCACTAGGTTCACAGCGCGTGAAGTCTTCGAAGTCTTGTTGCCAACCTTGATTCAGAAGATCCGTTGCATTTACCCCTTTGAGGCAAGAAATTCCTTTAACTGTGTTCTGAGTGCTTGAAGACAAGTCTTTGCATTAACCCTATAAAGATTCTCTCTTTCAATTTGTAGCCTTAACTGATCCAGATTATGAAACATCTTTAATTTGAAAGTCTGATGCTCTTCACCAAAGAATGAGCGAAATGCTGGTTTAAATGCATAACAGGCATAAGGCGGAATTAAGGAGATAGAGATCATGAAGATGTGTCTCGAGTTGTTCAAACCATGTCATGCAGTTGGAGTGCCTTTGTTTTGCGAGCCGTTGCGTCAGTTGAAGCTCTCTCTCTTTTGAATTAGAATTAGAAGATTCCATTGAAATTCGATGTGTGAAACAAAATTAAGGATCTTAAGTAGATAATGTGATTGATGTTGTGGTTATTAAAATGCAAGTTATCGTTCACGGGATTTTACACGTCCTATGTTACAACCGATAAAAAGATTAACGGGGGATTTTGCAAAATCAATAGAAAACCGTGAATGAATAATCGTTTGATGTTAAGGTAGGTTTGTTGTTTGATTAATGCAGTTTAAGTCCTGTTTAGGTTGACGGTTTGTTATTTGGCCCTAAAATATTTGAATTTTGACCAAAACACAAAATTTACCCTATTACCAAAATTTAAATTTTGTGTAAAAATTAGCTAAAAAAGCTAGTGATAAAAATTAATTTTTTTCTTAATTTTTTCCCGCCAAAAATAATTTGATTTTTTAACAAATTTTTTACCCTTTACCAAAATTTAAAATTTGGTGTAAAAATGAGTCTAAAACTAGGTATAGGCGAAAAATAAATTTTTCTTCACTTTTCTCGCCAAAAGTACTTTTTTTTTTTGTTAAATCAAACCGTTGCGTATATGTTTCTATCAAACCGCCGCTTTGAAATCAACCAAACCGCCTCCTATTGATTGAGCAAGCCGCTGCCTAACAGGCCAACTCGCCGCCAAGATCTTACTAGGCAAACCGCCGTGGTTTTGAAGTAACTCGCTGCCTAGTTTTGTTAACTCGCTGGATCAATAAAATAATCAACTCGCCGTTTTAGCAACTCGCCGTTTTAGCAACTCGCCGGCAAGAAAATAAGCAAATCGCCTTTGACCTGGTCAACTCGCCGGCTACCTTTTCCTAAAAATCCGGATCTTGTCCCTATCTTTTGTCAAACCGCCGGCAAGAATAACATTTAATATTCAAACCTCCATCAAGAACATACATTCAAATCTAGCCAAACTAAGCCCAAATAATGCTTATTAACACGAAACAAAGCTAAACTATTATACTAAGCAAACCTTATAAGCCCTATTTCATTCATAACATCTATTTCTTCGGGGGTCATCAAGGAAGAAGCAAACCTCACGAAGGAACACAAACCTTAATCAGCTTATAAATCGAACTTAAGGCTTGGTTTCACTTGGATGGCAAACAATACATCATTATAACATGTATAACCCGAAAAACCTCTAAGATTAACCAACAAATAAGCTCAAAATAAGCTTTGCGCCCCCCACCCCACCCCCCCCCCCCCCCATCCCCCTCCCCCCCCCCCACCCCCCCCCCCCTGGGCTTATTTTCTTCAAAATTAAGGGCGAATTTGATCTAGTTTAACCATAGATATCCCCCACAAATCCACAGTAGCTCTGATGCCAAGTGTGGATCCGATTCACATAAACATGTATAGATCTAGAGAGATCTAGAGAGAGAAAGTTAGAGAGAGAGAATGGTTGAGAGAGAAACTAATAAACACACTAAAGAGTGTGTGTAAAATGAAATAGATGCTTACCTCTTCCAAAGTTGGAAGAGGTATTTATAGTTCTTACAATACACCGGGTATTAGTACCCGGTTCAATACCGAAAGTCATACGTTTACCTATTAAACTACGAGCTATATTGAACAGTAAAATACATGGGGTGACCGAGTCTTTTTCTAATATCTAACAATAAGTTAATTAACCTTTTAATTGCTATTGTTCATTCGAACTAATTAATATTTTATTTTATATTTTATAAAGATAGTACATTTCATGAGGGTCGTAAACATATAAAGAACTTGAAAATCTAAATTATAACGAAGGAGATATGGAATTTACAAGATTATACGTAAAAAGTGTTTTTATAAAACTAAGTTTATAAAAACTACATAAATTTGAATCTGAATGGTATGTGTTTAATTACACATACCTTTTATCTAATAAAACAACCCCAAATGACCAAAAACGGACATAAAATGCCAAATATATGCTTGTTTTGTGTTATATACTGTGCAGGTATCGGATATTCACTAAAGAACAAAAACAAAACCAAAACCGAGCGCGAGATTGGAAAGAGCGTAAAAAGTCAAAGTCAAAGTCAAAAAGTCAGCAAGTCAAAGACGAAGCCAAAACCGAAGAAATATTAAATGGGCAAACCGTACCAATTAATGGGGCTGTCGGCCCATTCATATTGAAGATAAGATTTAAACGTCCATAACCCTAATAAAAAAAAATTTTTTTGTTTTGTCTTTTTTTTGCCTTTTTGTTTTTATTTTATTTCTTTTTTTATTTTTTTTTTTTCTTTTGTTCTCGGTTTTTTGCGTTTTTTTTTTTTTTTTTTTTTAAAAAAATTTTAATTTCGTTTTTTGTTTTTGCCTATAAGAACCCCGGCCCAATCTAAGCCCAATGTCCAACTTACACCTATAACACCCTTAAACCTGGTTTGCATCGTTAGTCCCTATGGACTAACATTGCTAGTCCTTAGGGACTAACAAAATTAGCCCCTATAACTTTTAAACCTTTGCACCCTACGTCCTTTTTCCCCTAACTCCCGTCAAAATTAAACGGGCGGTATCCCAAAACCCAATTCCCGCCAATCCCCACTATTATTCATCTGTCCCTCTCACCTTCCCCTGCAACCAGACAAACACCCTTGACTTTTTTCCCTATAACCCGACAACCCCACTAACCTATTCCCCAAGAAATGACAAAGGAATTGACATGTTGGCAATCCCTTGCCAATTGATTGGTTGGGACTGAATTAAGGGCTGAGATGATGATAAAAGAAGCACAAGATGGAATTGAGGGCTAAGATTCAAGCTTGGAGTACACTCACACAACAAACACAAGTTCAAGACCCCTGCACCTTAGTTTTATATAAATAGGATTCGTTTTTCATTGTAATGGAGTATCTAGTGTAATTTAGAGTAGAAGTAGTGTAGCTTTATTTTTACCAGCTTTTTGTCATTTTACTTATTGTCATTTACAGCTTATTGTATTTTACTTTTCCAAGCCTTGTAACCTTTTTAAGTGATTAATGAAATTTTGATTTTCTAAATTATGTCTTAAATATGTTTACTTAATGCAAATTCAAGCTTTATCATGTTCTAACATAAGCTCTTTAGAAGTTATTTAAACCTGCAAAGTTGTTGTTACTGTTACATAGAAAATTCCACCCCAAAAATACCAAAGCTAAAATGTTGGATGATAAGCCAAAAAGGGATGGGCTTATGGACTTACCAGCTTGTTTAAAACAAGTTGGAGCTTTTGTAGATAAGCTCCAAGAGCTTATTTGCCTTTGTTTAGAGCACAGGGCTTTGTAAGTTTCTCCTTTTCATTTTTTTAGCTTAAATAATTGTTATTGCCTTCTTTTACTGCTTTATTTATTGCTTTTTACTGTTTATTGTTGCTTATTATTGTTGTTTATTGCTTAGTTATGCTTACTTATTGCTTATATGTCATTTGCTTATGTTTTTATATAAAACTGTCTTACTTTGCTTTTAAACTACTTATTCCTTTTTGCTTATTTTAATTGCTTAATTTTGAGTTCTAATTGCTTATTTGTCCTTTATTTACCTCATGCTTAATCTATTTTGAGTTTTTATAAATTCTAAGTCTGTTTTAAGCTAAAAATGGTTTTCAAGTTTCTTAAGGGGTGTTTGGCACAAGCAGTATTAACTCATGTTAATACTGCTTGAGTGCTCTTGACCTTTTAGTCTAATTTGATAAGCTCAAATAAAGTTTAAAAGTTAGTTTGTTTAAGCTCTGAAAGTTTAAAAATCAAGTTTTAGGTATTATATAACTATAGCTTTAATCTGTGATATTTTAAGTTTGATAATGTGGCTTATTTGCTTAGTTCTTGATTAGGAGCTTGTAAGTGTCATTTTCATGCTTGTTTAAGTCTATTATGCAGTAAAAATGAGTTGATATAGAGTGCATTTGTTTATTGTGTTTTAAGTGAAAAATTGTCTAAGTTTACAAGTTTTATTTTCAAAGTTCAAATCTATTTTTCATTAGCAAATCTAGGGTAGTATAAGTTAGTCTTAGGTTTTGAAACTCATAGCATAAGCTCATTACTGTATAAGCTCAATCTGTTTGAGCTTATCTTAGTTTTTAAAACTTAATTTCATAGCTTAAAGTAGGGCTGCAGTAGCCCTTTTGTCTTTTAAATAAAACTTGAAAAAACCAAAAAAAAAGTAAGATTAGGGTAAACAGCCATTTTCAATAGCCTTTTTCTAGCTTATTAGTTTTCAAAATGATTATTTTGCTTTTTCTTTTTAGCTTGTAGTATTGACTTTATCTGTTTTTAGCTTTTAGACCTTAGATGATTGCTGTCTAGCTTAATCTTTTTGCTTAAAATGTGCCTTGTCTGACTGTTTCTTAGTAGCTTCTTCGCCAAATTGCTTATGTGCTTATTTGCGTATTTTTCAGTGTTAGGCTTTGCTTAAATTTTGTTGAGATTTTGTCTATTAAAGATGGATTAAGACGGCTTGTAGCTTATTTGGCTTAGGGTTGAGCTTATTCAAGCTTAGTCGATAAGAAGTTTAAGGCTTTTAGTTTTCTTTTACAGTTTAAACTGTCCTTAATTCTCTTTCGTGTTGATGTTTCAACTTATTTGTTTTGCTAACTAGTTCCAAAGTGCTATATTAGGATTAGGTATAAGTCTTTTTTCAGCTTATTTGATTTTTATTTGCTCTTTGAGGTCTGTATTAAGCCCAAAAGTTACGCTAAATGTTATACAAGCTTAAAAGCCTTTTAAGTGGAAAAACTGTGCTTTCTAAGAAGCTTTCTTCCGGGCTTATTAGTGGATTTTTAGAAAAAAAGCCGCTTTTGTTAAAGTTGCTATTTGCTTATTAGAAGCTTTTCCCAAAAAGTAATTTCAAAAAAAAAAAATATAAAAAAAAAAAAAAACACTAGGGTAATTAGGAAGTCAAGGGTGAAAGCTAGGCTCGAAACCCTTGACCTCAACCAACCTCAACCCAGTTTTAACACCACACTCTGCTACCACTCGCCCTTGGGACTTTTTCTATATAACTTTGCAAAATTTAATACTTAACCCCTTTTTAGCTATTTTAGCTTTCAGCCTTATTTTGCTTAATAACAGCTTATTCCAATAAGCTGTGTGACTCATTTTATTTTTCTGAATTTTTCATAATTTTCCAAATTAGTTTAGTATTTTTAATTAATTTTTGAGATTAAATCTGTTTGTGATTTCCTAATAAATAAAATAAAAGTCAAAAAAATATAATTCTTTTTTTAAAATTTCTTTTATCATTTAGGACCTTTAAAAATTAAATTTACTTTTGTAGGGTTAAAATTTGATAGTTTAGGTTTTTAAAGCAGGTTTTGATACCTTTATTGTTTTTCGTGTTTTTGAATATAAATTAGGTTTTAATTGTCGCATTTTCTTTAATTCCCATTTACGTTTTTACGTTCTAGAGTTTTATTTTTTAATTGTTTTATATATACGTGCTTTACATGTTTTATTCATTTTTATTAGTAGTTATAGAAACCAATTCAAAAATCTTTGAAACTATTCAAAACGCGTGATCACGAACGTTACTGATTTTCAATTCGCACTTCGCCGAGGTAAAACGACCCGGGAGGTTTTTGAGACAACTTTGGTTAAAAGATTGTTTCTAAAACCCGACGGAAAATACTTACTATACTATAATTGTTACATCCTTATATACCTATATATTTACGTATAGCGTATTCGGAGATGTGATCAAATTTTTGACGCCGTTGCCGGGGAAGAGTGTTACGATTATCGTGTTTCGTTCGAAGATTAGTGTTTTGAAGAACCTTCCTCGTGAAGTTATCATTTTTCATTTGTGAATATTTTCTTAATAAAACCATAAAAATACAAAAATATTTTACACTTCTATTTTTTTTATTAAAAATAACCGTTTGTTAATCATTGTTAAGGCTCACCTTTGGATTACGTGCTATAAGGGAAGTTTAAGGCGGGTTTGATCCTAAGAACATCACCCAAAAGGAGAAGGGTTATTCTAAATAGCGCCTCGCGCTTACCAACTCCTCCGCTTTCTTGTACGTATTTTTAGAGAGCTACCGTACACGTTTGATTTTCGGTTACCAAAAATATATATTTTTTCTTATTTTAATTTCTCTTCTCATGTAATATTTTTAAAATCTAAAAATATTCTTATTTATCCTCTTATTACATTTAATTCTTATCTTCTTTATCCTCTTATCCGTTTAATTCCTCAACATGTCTTCGTATGACCATTTTGGTTGCTTGTGTTGTGGAGGTCCGTTTAATGGTGGAAACTGTCCGAGCTGTAGCAGTGTAGGATCCGGAAATGAGTTTGTCTATGACCCAAATCCTTATTCTTATAATGAAACACCGAACTTCTTCAACCAACCTCCACAATACCAATACGAGACATACTCGTGTGAATTTTGTGGAGGGAATTCTCATCCGGGTTACGATTGTCAAACAGGGAACACACCCGTCTTTGATCAGGGTCCCTGTTACAATCAAGACTTTGGATTTAACCAACCTCTACATTATTTTCCGAGTCAACCACAACAATTCCCTTGTGAAAATTGCGGGGGTCTTCATGAAAATTTTCAGTGTCAACCGTTGAACCAAAATTTCTATGAACCTAATCATTGCTATAATTCTAATTTTTCCGGTTTTGACCAATATCAACCCACGCAGTTTCCTGAAATTCATTATCCTCCTCAAACAACGGATACGGAAATATTGCAAGCTAGAGAAAACTTAATGGAAACTATTCAAGCCTTTTTAAAGGAGTATGATCATATACCTCCTGAAGAAAAGTGCATGGCTTTATTGCTAGCTGAGGAGAGATTTCTTAAAATTAAGCAAGCTATGGAAGAAGAGCAGAATCAACCTGAAGTTATGCAAGAATTGCTACTTAAGCTTATGAAAGATTTGCAAATTCTTAAGGGAATTCAACCAAAACAGGCAGAGCAGGAGGAGCCGGCAGCTCAAAATTTTCTTATAAATTTGAATTTTCCTATGGCTGATGATGATGAGTATACTGTTATATATAGAAAGCCTAAAGCAATCACACCAGACTTACCGATCGAGGAGCCCGATAACTCTCTAAGTATGGGGGACGAGCATCTTAACACTATTCTGGAAACGGAAAAGTCTAGTGTTGAGAACCTTGTCCCAATCCCAAGTGAGTTTAAAGGTATTTCCGAAGATATTTGTGATGTGCCGTCTTGTGATAATGATCATTTTGATGCTGAATGTGGACTTATTAACTCTTTGCTTAGTCGAGATATTTCGATCACATCTCCTAAGATTGATTTTCTTCCCGAGGAGTTCGCCGGTGAACTCGATCTTATTGATCCAATTTTACCGGGAATTGATGGAAACGATTGTGATGAAGACGATTTTGATGAAGAAGAAGGAGAAAATGACAATGATATTCTTCAAATAGAGGACGAGATTCTTCGTGAGAAATTATTAAACGTCAATCTTCCAATTAATAAAATCGAAGCGTTTTGAATCTACTCTTCTACTCCTTTTGTGCTCAAATATCCCTCCTCTTCTCCTATTCTAGTTGTGGATAGTGACTTCTTGTGAGGAGCGGTTGAATACATTCTTGTTTCGGAAGACTCGATACCTCCGGGTATTGAGAGTGATTTAGACTCGGAAGGGGATATCATTTTTCTTGACAACTTACTTAACGATGATCCTATTCCTGAGTATGAGCGTTTTACCTTTGACATTGAGCCCGATGCACCCGTGATAAACAATTTTGATGAGCTTAATGAAGACGAATGTTTTGACCCAGGGGGAGGTGAGATTGATGTTTCTCAGAATATTGAAGATGACGATTCCTTCGCATTTGTCATTCGGACTTTTCTCCCGTATCGCACCTACCCTGTGGATTCTCCTTTACTTCTCTCCACCGGGAGTGAAGACACCATTTTTGACCCCGGCATCTCCACTTAGAGCCGGTGGCATCTCATCGGGATGGAACTTTCATGTGCTTTAATGTTTATCCAAACATTAATGAAAGTCCGATTGAGATTTCTCTCTTCCATTTGCTTTCTCCAAGGACGAATGAATTCGGGGATCGAGTCAAGCTATGTGACTCGGTTACCAAAAACAAAGCGCTTCGTGGGAGGCACCCCATGCTTATCCATCTTTCTTCTTTCTTATTTCTAATGTGATGTGAGGAGGCTTGTACTCTTCCGATTCTTGTTGTTTGTGCTTGTGATTGTTTGTAGGATGGACCCAAAAATTTTGAAGACTCTCGTGTTCGGTGTTTTGTCCCGGTCCACTCGAGCTTCCTAGCCTTTGCTTGCCATTAGTTTGGGGAAATCCGATATCCTAGATTATTATCGACTAACATTTATCTTTTAGCATACTTGATAAACGGCTTGAGATTTTTGTGATACTTTCTTCACGCTTGGATTATGCATTCGACTTTTTGAGTTCTAGTATGGGGTTTTTAAGTCTTAGGCTAGGAAACATTGAGGACAATGTTTAATTTTAGTATGGGGTAGTATGTACCCTTTGCCCTATGTTCTCACGTAACCGTTTTCCCCCACAAAAATTTAAATTTTTAAGTCTAAATACTAATATTGTTCATAATAAATCTAAAAAATTTGTAGATGGAAAATATAAAATAGTTTGATAAAAAATAATAAGTGTTTTGACACGAATGTAGCTTTCGTTGTGAGAAACGAAAAGTAAATTTGACCTACCGGTTTTATATGCTTAGCTTTCTCCTTTAACGTGTATAGATGAATTTTTTGCTAACTTTAAACAAGGACTATAAAACGCAATCTAGCTTAAAAAAGTCAAGACTTAGCCAAGTACCCATAATTGATTTTAATATATGCATTCGATTTATATAGGCTAAAGTATTCCAGTTTCTTTATTAGAATTTTAAATTGTGAAGATCAAGAGATTGATAGATAGAGTATAATTTTTGCTGCAAAACATAGAATATGTTGAATTCTTAGAGCTTATAGAGGCTAAATTGTGGCTTTTTGCTCCCATCGGCTAATGAACTATATAATTGATGATAAATAAAGTTGCTTTAGGTTTTTGCGATTCTTAGTTTAAATCCACATCGTAAGAGCTCCTTCTGGGTAAAGTAAGTACACATCGAGGTTTTGCTGTGTGGGGAAATAGACTCCTAGAACCATGTCGGCTCGCATACCCCAATGTGGCAGTTGTTAAAAAGAACCACAACTTGAAATCGTCTATAAATAATAATATTTTATGTAATAAACCAAGCCGAAATTAAACGTCTGATCATGGTCGGACTCGCATACCGAATTGACAGTCCGTATAAAAGGTAAGAGTAATAATAATAATAATAATAAAAACTGTGGGCTGATAAAAGTTTACTGCCTCTTGCCAGCTCACAACCGATGTGGCAGTCTTCTAAATAAGGCACATAGTAATAATAATCTGAGACTGATAAAAGTTTGCTGCATCTTGCCGGCTCACAACCGATGTTGCAGCCTTCTAAAAGGTCGAGGAAATTATCGAGGTCGAAATATGTTTGCTGCATCTTGCCGGCTCACAACCGATGTTGCAGCCTTCTAAAGGACCAAGGTTTAATAATGTTGCAATAATAATAAGAAAGAAGAATAAGCCAAAATACGACTATCAGGGGGTGTTCATCTAAATAAAACATCCATCTCTGGACTCCGTAGTGAGTTATTGCGGATGCAAAAAAAAAGGATACCCCCTAAATCATGCAAATTAGGAACCTTACTGTGGACCTAATTTTTTCACCATATCGTCTCTTATAAAGGATTTCAACGATTAATAGTCCTAACCGGGTTACTTTATTAATAGGTCCCATAATTTATTTTGTCACCATAATAATAATAAAATCCATTAGAGGAAATTAGGAAGAGGGTGAGGAAAGTAAGTACACATTTAGCTTTAGAGTAGGTTGTTTTAGTCATCATAACTTGATTTTGGCACTGATCTTGTTTTAATCTGGCTTTTAGTGCTTATCCATTTGGACAACCTTTTTGTGCTTTTTTCTGTATCCTAACAGTTTATCAATGTAATGCAAGCATACAACATTATGTCACACATGAAGAAGTTGTAAGTTGTAAATTATGAAAATCATAAAAATGAAAAAAAGTTTTGAAAAATGGAAAATGTGTGTTTTAAAACTTGTGATTTCTTAACTCTCCCTACAAAAGACTTTGCTACATTTCAAAGGATTAGTTTGGGGATGTTTTGAGGTATTTGGTTTTAGAGCATATAATATTACGTGAGGACACGGCAATCACTTAGTTTGGGGGATTTTGATATGTGAGAAATCACATATCCTTTTTATACCAAAAATGGCCCTTAAATGATCAAAATGTGCTAATTAGCATTGTATATTGCTTGTTCTGTCATTTCTGATGTAATATGTACTATATTTGCAAAAAACACAAGTAAATCGTTCAAAACCGACAAACACGGACACGAACGAAAGAGTGCACCAAGAGCAGGCTCTTTCTAGCAAAGGTCAACAAAGTCAACCTTTGTCAACCATTGGTCAACCCACAAAAAGACAAAACCTTAAAAACGCCAAAAATAGCCCTCAAAGTTAAATCAAATTTCATAAATGATCCTTAAAACACTAACACCGTTAGTCCTTTTAATATAAAAGGCTAACGGTCGTTAATCACTTAACCTTTCATTCTTTATACTCTTAATAACCAAAACCCTTAAACCTATCACCGGCCCAATTTAATAAAAACTCAGGCCCAAGTCAAACATCCCCTTTTTAAACCCTCAGTCAACTCAAATGATAAGGAAAGGGGGCGGGAAAAATAGTTTTACTGTTTACCCGTCTTCCCCAATTTACCATCTTCAATATTGCTCGATTAAAATGCAATTAACCTTTTCTAGAAGTAATCCAACATTGCCAAAAGATGCTTAGTGCCAAGTGACATCTCAGCAACAAGAAGCGTCATCAAACGCTTATGATTGGCTACACGGGCTCAAGGGGTTGACACGCGTGCTACAAAGAAACACATCAATAAGGGAAATTTACAATAAAAACAAGCCAAAAAAACACAAGGCCTCTGACACAAGGATTGCCACGCTGGCAATCCGTGTGCTCACTTATTGATCCAACGGCCAAGAAAAGGGATCCAATGATTGCAAGGAATGAATGGTCAAAATCAGAGCAAGCAGGAGCGTGTGTTGAAGACTAGAAGCTTCTCTCATGCTTTATAAATAGAGAGTCTGCCTCACTCATAAAGGAGCATCTTTTCACTTTTCTAGCTTTTTAGTGTAGCTTAGTATAGCTTTTAGTAATTGTTCTTAGCTTATGTAATTTTCAGTTAATGTAATCTCAATTCCATGCTTTGTACTCATTTTCTAGATTAATAAAAGTTCAAATTTACTTATCCTTGCAATTGTCTTTTCAAACTTTTACTTTTATGCAAAAATGGTCAAATAAGCTTTTATTGTTTTATAAGCTCTCATACTTTTACATAAGCTCAAATCTATTCTTAAGCTGGTTATTTACTTAACTAAGCTCTCTAAACCTTAGTTGAATCTATTATACTCAAAACCTCTCATAAATTACCACAACTTTTATGGAAGGGAAGCCAATAAGGGATGGGCTTCAAGGACCACACCAGCTTATCCTAAGATAAGCTGGAGCTTGTTAATCTGCTCTTAGAGCATTAATAAGCCTCCTTTTATAGCTTAATTCTGCATTTAGCTTAAATAGTGCTTTGTACTTGCTTATTTCTATTTAAGGTAGCTTATTGTAGCTTATATTAGTAGGTTAATGCTTAATATTGTCATTTAATAGCTTAGATCTTAGTCTGCTAGTTAATTTAACAAAACTGTTTGAAAAACCAAAAAAATATTAGCATAATATAATAGCTCATTGTTCTGGTTTATTGTTTGCTTAGATTTGCTCAATAGGTTTGTTATAAGCTATTTGACATCTGGTATTTGCAACTTGTATCTTAAAATTCATTTTCATAAACCAAAAATAAGGTTGAATGATTTAAAGGGGTGTTTGGCTTATGGCAGTACTAACTTTAGTTAGTACTGTCATAGCCTTTATGGTCTTTTAAATTAATCTTAAACTTCAAATTTGAGTTTATGAAGCTAAGTTTTAAGGCCCTTGTAGGTTTAATTTGATAAGTGATCATGTTTTTTTGTAAACGTTAGCATTAGATCCCATGCTCATAAACTTCTAGCTTAAGTCTATTCTTGGCCAAAAGATACCATTGCTTATTTTGCGTTAGCTTTAGTGTTTAAAGTTGTAGAAGCAAGTACCTTAGGGTCTAGCAAGTAGTTCATAGTTTTCTTTAAAAATTCCAAACTACATCAGCAGCTAAAACAACAAATGACCCTTATTTCAAGATAGTTTTTCAGCAGGTAAAATCAGTTTTTAGAATTTCAAATTTTGTTCCAAGTAGATTTTGGAATGTAGACTATTTCAAGCTTATTTTGCTTTTAAAATCATTAAGCTAACTGTTTTATAAGCTCAAATTCGTGCAGTTTGTCTTTTAAGACCTGTTTCTAGTAGCTTTTTGGCCAAGGTTTAAGATGATATAAGTTAGAAAGTCATAAGGATTTTTTGCTTATAGAAAATTAAGCCTAAAGTTGCCCTTAAGGCCTGTTTGGTATGCAGTTTTTCAACAAGTGCTTATTTGAAATTTTTTAGCTTTTTGCTATTCCTTTTTGCTTATCTCTAGTCTAAATTAGCTTATTAGGTTAGGTTTAGTATAGTAGTAGCTTATTTAGCCATAGTTTTAGCTTATCTTAGTTTTGAGCTTATTAAGTTTTCAAAAAAGTAAAAAATGGTTAAGTGTTTTCTGTCTAATTTTCTAACTGTTCAATAGCATATTGATAGTGACATTCAAAAAAGTTGTTTTTCACAAAATTGCTATATTTTTTATCTGCTTTATAACTTTGCTTTTTAGGTTTTTGCAAAAATAAAAAAAAGGAAGAAGGGAAATTGTGAGTGAGCAAGGCTTGAACTCACAACCTCAACCCTCCTCAACCTTTATAACACTCAACACCCACACACTAACCATTGCGCCCTTGGGACTTTTACGTCCTAAGGGCATTTAAAATTCTTTTACCCCCTTTTTTGATTCTTAGTTATAATAAGCATTTCGAATGCTTATTTGATTTTTCCCGCTTATTGAGTTTAGCACTTTAGGATTTCTCATTTTTCCTGCATACTGCTTATCCTTAGCTACTTTTAGAAATTTTCTAGGATTTTTAGCTTAAAGTTTTCGTGAATTAATTTTGTTAAAAACTTTAAAAAGTCATAAAAAATAGAAAAATAATCAAAAAAATAATTTTCTTTTTTATAAAATTTTCTTTTATTATATTTTAGGCTTAGGATTTAAACTTACTTTCGTAGGGTTAATATTTTGTAATTTCATTTTTTTAAAGAACGAGATTTGATCCCCGTTCTCATTTTCTTCATTTTTAAGCTTTAAACACCCTCGTTTTAGAATTTTCCCTTATACCATGTTCTTTTTTAAATAGTCAAATAGGATTTGAAATAGTTTTAGAAAGCTTGGAGGTTAATTTTAGTGTACTTGCTTATATTATGTTCCGCTTTTTATAAATTCCCTTTTACGTTTAATGCTAAAAATGTAATATTTTATTTCTTATTACTGATTTCCGTGCATTTATTTACTTGACATTTCATTTAGTTAGGATTAGGTATACCAAGTTTCAAAAATCTTTGAAACCATTCAAAACGCGCGATCACGGAGTTAACCGATTTTCAATTCACACTTCGTCGAGGGAAAATGACCCGGGAGGTTTTTGAGACAACTTACTGTTAACAGCTTTTGATTTCTGAACCCGACGGAAAAAGTATACTAACTAGTATTTGGATATAATCCTTATATACTATATATATTTACGTATAGCGTATTCGGAGCGTATCAATATTCATTATCATTTTTGAACCTATCATTTGTTTGATTGTTATCTCCATCACTTGAAAGACTATCAAACACACTATTAAATAATTTACTACCACTTGAACCATTTTCATTTAATTGATCTCCATATCCTAGACCAGTTTTATCTTTAGAACTTATTTGACTATTAATTAGTTTAGTTAAGTTTTTGCGGGAAGATTTTCAAACTGTTTCTATTTTTAGCTTTTAAATCTATCTTTATCTTTTAAAGTTGTTCTAACTGAATTTGGTAAGTCAAGTGACACATTACCGTATCCTTTAATTCAAACTCTAATACGCAATATATTCCTCATACACAACTTCATTTTTTGATGAACAACTAACTGTGCCTCTACAGATTCTAGGCCTAACTGATAAACTACAATTTCTAGATTAGCCTTACTAAGAGTTTGTCTCTGTTCATCAAACTGTTTTTGAAGTTTTTTATATGTTTTAACATAGTTTTTAGAACAAGATTTTACCTTTGTGTCAGACCCTGAAGAGTTTGAAGTGTAGGCCATGAGAGCAAACTCAGTTGGTTCATCTTGAGCTATATAACTCCAATCATATCCCAATCCATCTTGCACAAATCAAAGGCAATTATCCTGAACAACTAATCATCAGAGGCAACTACTGGTACAGTTCTCTCAGGTGTTGCACCCATGCTCCTATACCCTGCATCTCCATTCCTGTTCCATTGATTTCTTGGTGCTTTACATTCCCTAGCAAAATGGCCTCTTCTATGACAGTTAAAACATTCAACCTTAGCTTTATTAAAACCTACAGGTTCTTTGCCATTGAAGATTAACTTTCTTCCAGTCTTCTTATAAAAATGCTTAACCCTCATAGAAAGCATAGCCAACTATCATTTAATGTCTATTTCTTCCCAATTATCCTGATCAAGCTGCTCTAGGTCTTCATCATCAAGTTGTGGACCACTTGACTGATCAGCAAGGAATGAGAACATTAGATCATTAGTATATGATGATGAAGAGGCTTGTCCTTGAGAGCTATGGTCTGTTGTAGTAGAAACACCATAAGCTGTATTAACTTCATTAATACTTTTAGTATCTTCTGCATAAAGAAAGGCCACATTCTGTGAGTTTGAAGATGATCCATATTAACCTTTGATTGACAGCTTAAAACACTTATAGTTATATATAGATCATTATATCTATTTTTTTTTTTTTTTTTTTTTTTTTTTTTTTTCATTTATACCCTTTTTGTTTCTCATGATCAAAGTTATGTTGTTCCATGATGAAGGTAGAGCTCTTAGAAATTTTTGATTTGCATCTTCATTTAAAACAGTTGCACCATAATTTCAAGTTGGCTGATAAGTTTTTGAAACCTATCATATGCTTTGTCTAGGCCTTATGTGTCAGATACAGAAAAGTTTTCAAATTGTTGCTTCAAGACAGTCTTCTGCATCTTCTTAGATTCAACATTGCCACCAAATCTACTCTTGATAGTAGCCCACAAAGACTTTGCATCCTTGATTGTATGGAACCTTAGTCGATACTCATTAGGAATAGCCAAAAGCATAATGCTTTTAGCTTTTCTTTCTTTTTGCCTTTGTAATAGTGCTTGAGCAGTCTTTGGAGGTACTTCAGTTTCAACATAATTTTCATCTTTTGTTGTTTGTACAGGTTCATCACCATTCATGATTACTTGCCATAAGCCATAATCTGTGTTTTTGAGGTACTGCTCCATCCTCATGCTCCAAAGGGTATATTCACCCTTCTTGAGCATAGGAAGTTTTACAATAGATATCATTTGAGGAGATTCCACTGGTGCCATTTGTGGTGCAGGTTCTTCACCAGACATCTTGTATGTTAGGTAGAGTTCTAGATCTGGATTAGTTCTTCTTATTCAGAGTTTCTCTACAAGCTCTGATACCACTTGTGAGTCCCAATGAATAGATCTTCTTAGCTTGTTAAGGCTTAGTTAACTTGAATAGATTCAAACTAACTATATGAGAAACTATGATTATGAATACTACAAGTTATGCGGAATCTAACTTGTAATACTAAGAAGAACAATGTAAATAAAACTTTGAATATATATTGATTGCAAATATTCTGCCTAGGTTACAGAATAGCTAACTATGAATTGATATGAAAACTGATATCTCTAACTATGCCGTAGGGTTCCTTTTATACACTAAGGAAAACTCTAATGGGCTTACAAAACGCGTCAAGTGATCATGCATATCTATTCCTAATATAACTCATGCATATCACTTAAGCAGTACTAACTATTATACTAACAGTACTAATATATAACTAACAGTACTAACTATACTGGCAGTACTAACGATGTACTGGCAGTACTAACTAACTATAACTAACAGTACTAAGTGTAGAAGCTCTGAATACCAACATCTTACATCTTCAAGACTTGACATCATGTTTGCAGTGTATGCCTGTGCTAGATACCAAGTCAATCCAAAGGTTTCACATCTTCATGCTGTGAAAAGGATTTTTAGGTACTTAAAAGGTCAATCAAAATTAGGCCTTTGGTATCCAAAAGATTCTCCTTTTGATTTGGTAGCATACACTGATAGTGATTATGCTGGAGCAAGCTTGGATAGGAAGTCTACAACAGGAGGTTGTCAATTCCTTAGAAGTAGATTAATATCATGGCAGTGCAAGAAATAGACAGTGGTTGCAAATTCTACAACTAAAGCTGAATATGTGGCTGCTTCAAGTTGTTGTGGACAAGTGCTTTGGATTCAGACTCAACTACTTGATAAAGGGTACAATTTTATGCATACCAAGATCTTTATTGATAATAACAGTACTATTTTCATAACTAAAAATCTTGTTTTTCATTAAAAAAACAAAGCATATAGAGATCAGACATCATTTTATAAGAGATTGCAATGAAAAGAAATTGATTCAAATGATCAAAATCCATACTGACAAGAATGTTGCAGATTTACTTACAAAAGCTTTTAATGTAAGTAGATTTCAATATTTGATTGCTAGTATTGGAATGTTAAATCCTTAAAGTCTGTTATCTCTTTATGTTTTTGTAGAGTTTTGTATGAATTAGTACTATTATTCATGTCATAAAAAGTTTCTGCTATTAAGTATAATTAGTGCTGCTAGATATCATTAATTACTGCTGATTTAAATACGTTAGTTATACTTAATACTGTTAGTAATATTAATACTGTGATTATTGTGAAAATTGCTATGGATTGTTGTATTATTCCTTGTTCTTTTGGAGTTACTTATGCAGAAAAGCAAAGAAAATGTTAGAATTATGATGAAAAGTTGGTATTAGAGAAAATAAAAGAAGTTTTTTTAAGTGAGAGAATTGGTGAGAATAAAAATAGAAAGAGAGTTTTAGTGAGAGAATTGGTGAGAATAAAAATAGAAAGAGATATGTGTGAAATAAAAACAGACAGGGTAATTTGGTAAGAAAAATAATTGAGAGAACTTGTGAGTTGAAAAACAGAAAGAGAGTTGTGTGAAATAAAAATAGACAGAGTAATTTGGTGAGTAAAAGAATTAAGAGAATAGGTGAGTTGAAAAACAGAAAGAGAGTTTGTGAAATAAAAAACAGACAGAGTAATTTGGTGAGTAAAAGAATTAAGTAGAAAGATGTATTGAAAAAACAGAAGAGAGCTAAATATATAAAAAAACAAACAGAGTATTTGGAATGGAATTGGAGTTAATGCTGATGACTCAAAGTTAATACTGCTGGTATAAGTTAATGCTGCTAGGCATAAACTTACTACTGTTGTTGGAAGTTAATTATGTTAGGCATAACTTACTACTGCTATTGGAAGTTAATGCTGCTAGGCATAACTTACTACTGTTGTTGAAAGTTAATGCTGCTAGGTATAAACTTACAACTGTTGGTGATGGTTAATGCTGTTGAGGGTATTTTCATAAATACTTCTATTAAGGGTTTCAATCACTCATTTAATCGATTTAATTACAAAACATATATCTCTCTAATCACAAACCTAACTCAATTTTATCATTCATCATCAAAACCCAACACAATGACGACCCTAAAGTTTGCTGATACTCATAACATGGTTGCGTTTTTGTCTAAACCCGCTGAATGTGAAGGATTTGAGCAGATAGTTGAGTGCAAATCCTATAAGATATGCACTAACGATCAACCCCACTATATATACTTTATGTATTGAACAATTATGGGCTACTGTCAAGGCAAAAACTATCAATGGGGAAGTACAGTTACAAGCCCTAGTGGATGGAAAGAAGATCATCATTACTGAGTCGATTGTAAGAAGAAATCTTCAACTGGAAGATGCTGAAGGTGTTGATTGTCTATCCAATGCTACCATCTTTGAACAACTTGCATTAATGGGGTATGAGAAAATTTCTTAGAAGCTTACTTTCTATAAGGCATTCTTTTCCATACAATGAAAATTCCTTATTCATACTGTTTTACAATGTCTATGTGCTAAGACTACTGCATGGAATGAGTTTAGTAGCACTATGGCATCTGCAATCATCTGTTTAGCTACAAACCAGAAGTTCATCAACTATTTAAAAGTCATATTGAAAGTATGGTGAAGAACTTGGATAATTGTCAGAAAATTATGAATGTATCCAAGGGTATTGTAACAATGTTCTTTGTGGAATCAACAACTTGTAAGAGGATCCTACTTCACAAGGAAGAATTTATATTGCACCCTCTCACACTAAGAAGATATTTAGGAATACGAGAAGGGTTGGAAAAGGTTTTTCTGGAAGGGAAACACCATTATTCCAAACAATGATGGTACAAGATTAAGAAGAAGTGGGTAAAGGTTCATAAATGCCAACTGATCCCCATCACACACCCACCATTATTCAACCGTCAACATCTCAACCTCTAAATAAACAAAGATCAAGAAGGCCAAAAAGAAAGGACACTGAGGTACCTCAGCCTAGTGGTCCTACAACCAATGTAGCAGATGAGGTTGTCAATAAGGAGATGGATGGCTGTTTGGTGAGAGTTGCCACTACTACTTCTAGCTTAGAAGCAGAGCAAGACAGTGTTAACATAGATAAGACCCAATCCAAGGCAACACCTAAGAACCAATTCCGCCAGAATTTATTTTTTTTTTATTTTTTGTATAAAAATCTAGTTCAGGTGGTGGTCCAAAGCGCCAAGAAACCGTAGGGGATACAATTGCTCAGACTAGGTCTGAGAATGTATCTAAACTTTCCAATGATCCACTGCTCGCAAGAGGTAACACACTTCAAAGTGGTGAGGATAGTCTGAAACTTAAGGAATTGATGGCATTATGTATAACTTTACAATCAAGAGTTCTTGCTTTGGAGACTATAAAGACCACTAAAGCTAATGAGATTAAAAGTTTAAAAAAGCGAGTCAAGAAGCTAGAGAGGAGGAAGAAGTCAAGAACTCAAGGGCTTAAAAGATTATACAAGTTGGTTCATCTAGAAGAGTGGAATCCTCTGAAGAAGAAGGTTTGGGTGAGGAGGATGCATCTAAACAGAGGAGGATATCTGATATTGATGATGATGCAGGAATTACCTTGGTTAGTACTCATTTTGATGCTGATACCGATATGTTTGGAGTACATGACTTAGAGGGTGATGAGGTGGTTGTTGAAAGTGAAGCAAGCAAGTCATGAGAAAATAAATGTTAAAGGAAGTAGTTGTTGTAACATAAACTGCTAGTACAATTCCAGTTAGTGCTCCTACAACTACAATTACAACAACTGTATAACTGATGATAAATTAATTTGCTAAAGCACTTGTTGAACTGAAAAGTGCTAAACCACCAACTCAAGCTGCTAGCATAAGACCTAAGGTTAAAGGGATTGTTATTCATGAACAAGAGCAAGCACCTACACCAACAGTTTCTTTACAACAACCATCACAGGTCAAGGTTCAGAGATCTTCACAACAACCATCACAGGCAGAAGTTCAGGACAAAGGCAAAGGGAAAATGATAGAACCTGAACCTGTGAAGAAAATGAGTAAGAAAGATCAACTCAGGAGTGATGAAGAAGAAGCTAAAAGATTACAAGCTGAGTTTGATGAAGAGGAGAGACTTGCAAGGGAGAAGGATGAAGCCAATGTTGCCTTGACTGAAGAATGGGATGATATTCAGGCTAAGATTGAGGCTGATCATGAATTGGCTCAAAGACTGCAAGCAGAGGAGCAAGAAGAGTTGTCTGTTGAAGAAAAGGCAAAATTATTTCAACAACTCTTGGAGCAAAGAAGAAAGCACTTTGCTGCTAAAAGTGCAGAAGAGAAGAGGAACAAACCACCAACCCAAGCTCAACAAAGAAAAATCATGTGTACTTACCTGAAGAATATGGAAGGAAAGAAGCTCAAAGACTTGAAGAACAAATCTTTTGATTCTATTCAGAAGATGTTTGACAGAGCTTTCAAGAGGGTGAATACATTTGTTGACTTCAGAACAGACTTGGTGGAAGGTAGTTCAAAGAGAGCAGGAGAAGAGTTGGAACAAGAGAGTACTAAGAAGCAGAAGGTGGATGAGGATAAAGACACAGCAGAGCTTCAAAGTCTAATGGAAGTCATTCCAGATGAAGAAGAAGTTGCAATTGATGTTGTACCTTTAGCTATTAAGTCTCCAAGTATTGTTGGCTGGAAGATTCACAAAGAAGGAAAGAAAAGCTATTATCAAATAATGAGAGCTGATGGAAAGTCTCAAATGTACAGAATCTTTAGTCATATGCTTAAAAGTTTTAGCAGGGAAGATTTGGAAGATTTGTACAAGTTGGTAAAAGCTAAATATGAGTCAACAAGACCAGTGGAAGACTTGGATTTGTTGTTATGGGGAGATTTGAAGACAATGTTTGAACCACATGTTGAAGATACAGTATGGAGGAATCAACAAGACTACAAAGTGTTGGAATGAAAGCTGTATGAATCCTGTGGAGTACATTCCTTGAGGATGCAACATGTGTACATTTACATGCTGGTAGAAAAGAGATATCCCCTTACACCATCCACAATTATAGATGTGCTGAACAAAAAGCTTTAGGTTGATTATTTTAGTAAAATGGCATATCATCTTCTTAAACTTCTCACAAAATAGCTTAAGAATTAATGAAGTGTTTAGAAGCATCCCCCTGGTGATTATGGAGCTTTTAAATGAAGAAACATGATGATTTTGAAGAAGAATATCAAGTTTAGGGGAGGATTGCTATGATTAAAACCTTTCTTAATGCTGCTAGTATTACTGCTGCTCATATCAAAGTTAATGATGCTCAGTTATGTTAGTACTGCTCAAGAACTTCAGAGATAAATGCTAAGTGTTTACTACTATTAGTACATAGTTAGTACTGCTAGTGTAAAGTTACTACTGCTAGTGCATATTAGTGCTGCTCAGAGACTTTGAAGAAAAACTGCTAAGTAGTTACTACTGCTAGTACAAAAGTTACTACTATTATTACAAATTTAATGCTTCTGAAGGAGTTAATGCCGCTAGTAAAGAAGTTAGTATTGTTGGGTTAGTTAGTACTGCTTATGTGATTTATATGAGTTATTTATGTAAAAGATATGTATAACTTATTTTTTTAAAAGATTTCATATTCTTAGGAAAGTATTATAAGCCGTTTAGGACTCCTTGGTGTATAAAAGGAGGTTCTAGGGCATAGAGATTGATACACCAGAACCATACCAAAGTGAGTCATTCATAGAATTATCATAGCTTCAAGGTCTTTATACTTTAAGAGTATTCATATTATTAATAATATTGGAGCTTTTGTTTGTTGAATTATATGTTTATATAATTACTGTTTCATTGATAGTTCTTCTTAATATTAAAGATTAGATTCCACATAATCTTTAATACATTCAAACAAAGTTTCTACTATAGTTGTGCTAGATTTATCTAATATAACTAATCCATATACAAGCTTAAGGAATTTGATCTATTGAAGTGGGACCAACAAATACTGCTCCATTCCCTGTAGAAAAACATACCTCTTTTCAGATAACTTTCTCTCTCTAAAAATATTCTTTCTCTCTCTAAATCTTTTGATCACTAACATCTTTAGATCTTGTTTCAAGTGATCTAATCTCTTCTTCTCATCTCTTCTTTATTATTCAAGTGCAAGAGAAGAACATTCGTATTCGCCAAGAAATGAATTGTTATTTAGTGATCTCTCCTCTCTTCTTCTAAGCACCAAATCTCTATTGTAATTATCTTATGTATTTGTGTAATTCAGATTGTGTGTAAATCTGATAGTGTAGATCTAGTGATTGTGTATTGATTGTGAAGTGGTAGATTGGTTCTAGCTAAAATTAGGACTCGACATTTAGCTTAGTGTCGAAAAACAACGTAAGCGACGTGTAAACGATTTTCTCCGCCTAAAGGGAGCTTGTTGACATAGTGAAATCTCGAGTAGGATACCCGAGGAGTGGCGTAAGGCGAAGAGGTGCTTCGTAACCGAACCACTATAAAATCTTGGCGTCTTGGTTTGATTGTTCCTTTTCTTATCTCTTCATATTATTGTCATTGTTATTTAGCTTTAGTTTATATTGTTATATTATTTGTTCATATTGTGAATTGGTTAAACATACAACTCGAATCTAAATATTTTGAAAGCAAACTTTTTAAAACGTAAATGAACTTGTAAACTATTCAACCCCCCATTCTAGTTTTCATAGTAACCATGACGAAAATGATTTTAAGCCACTAGAAATTATTCTAAGGTTTCTAGCAATAATTGGGAGTAGATCCATTTCGAGCTCGAAGGGGCGGCCTTCAATTCGGAGAGGATGGTACGTCATCAAGCCCCCCAGTCGAATATGATGTATACATCTATGGATGCATTGCTTTCGACTTTAAAGTAAAACAATATCGAAGCCCAAATCGGAGCCTATATTTACGTGTGCCTTTTACATTTAATGCTAATCCCACTTGATAGGGAGTTAGTTATGGTTTAAGTGCAAATCAACCAAGAGTTGTCCTTGGTCAATGTGAGTGTCTTATCAGCCGATTTACACTATTTTTTGAAATCCGGATAAGGTTTTTACCTTTACACGTGTACGACCACGATTGCAAGTCTTCTCCTATAAAATCAAAAAGTCTTGTATGTTTTAATCACTTCCATCGTTTCCTGCTTTATTTATCTCCACTTTGCTCAACATCTAAGAAGGTAAGATCATCGTTCTTCTTCTTTTTATTATGAGTACAAAAAATATTATTTGCACGCAAACATGCATTCTTACAAAGGAGGAGCTTTCCGAGTTCCTTTCTAATTACCCCGTTCATTCTAAGTATAAAGTGATGCTTCCCAAATGTAACCAAACCATATTTGACTCCCCGGATGGGTATGTTGGTTTGTATACTCACTGTTTTAGCCTCAAAAATCTTAGGTTGCCACTCCCTAATTTCTTTTATGAAGTTCTACAGTACTTTCATGTGTATTTGTCTAGACTCAACCCATTTGGTTGTGCCAAGCTTACTACCTTTGCCGTTATGTGCAAAGCGTATGGTTGTGAGCCATCAGTTGACTTTTTTAGGGGTTTCTTCAATTTGTTTCCTGGTGGTTAGTGGTTGACCTTTGTTAAAAGACCCAAAGGTCATCACATGAATTGAAGGTTAGAAAGGCCGATCCTTCTTCGCTCAGGACTCCATTTTGCCTATTGATTATCGAGAGCTTCTATCCGAAGATAATCGGTGGGACACAAAATCTTTCAAAGATAAACTTCGTCCCTTAATTCATGAAAACCCTATGTTTTAACGACTTGGTAGATATCCTATCAATGTTTGAACCCTTCCTTGATCCCATCATTTTTCTAGCTGGTCTTAAAACATCATGGGAGCACGGTCAGCATCAGCCTGCTATCCTTGTTAGTGGAAAGGGTATTTATCATTCTAATACTTTTATATATTACTTCCTCTCTACTGATATATGATTTATTGCTTTCTTTACAAAAATGGATTTCAGGCACAGATAACGTACCCTCCCCTCTGACTCAAAGGCCTTCCCTTCGATCTCAAAAGGGATTTACTCCCAATTATACCTAGAAACTTTTGAATAGTTTCTAGTGGCGTAAAATCATCTTCGCGATGGTTAATAGTATGGTTGACGAAACTAGGGCAAAGGTCAAGACTTGATCAAGTCTAAACCCATGTTTTCCCTCTCTTCTAAGGTTTACCCGCCAAGACAGAGATCGTGGTACACAACCTTATAATCACCCCTTAAATCATGGAACACCTCCACGATCACCGGTTTATGTGTAATGCCTTGCTCCAACCTATTTCTCTACCAATAAATAGATGGCAAGGTCCTCAGATATGTTTTAGGCTACACACACCTACTTACTTACTTACTTCATACCTATTCATTACTCCCTAAAGCACATACTTACTCTTATACCGGAGGTGATTCGCTAGGACACCCCCTGCGCTTCACTTAAAATTATGTTTCCATTTATGTTGTTATAGGTTATTCGAGACTCGGCAGTCAAGCATACACCTCAAGAATCCTTCGATCCCCATCAAAGCCTGATCGTGTCCATATTTACACAATCAGTGGCGCCATCCGTAAGACCTGCAACAATTAGTCCCGTCCAAACCGAGTCAATAACCACTAAACCACGTGACCTACTTTTCCGGCATGACAAATAGGAGAGAGATAACACCACCCTCGGGTTTCTCGACCCTAACTCCTTTGCCCAGTCCTAACGTGAGTGAACTACCGCCAATAACCGCCTCTACTTTTACCGCCAAAACTCCTGAAAACATGCCACTCACAAATTGGGCATCTCCTTCGAATAACCCTGATCTTATGATCAGTCCAGCTTTTGTTGAAGCCAACTACAAAGTCCTTGAATCCCTCCTAAGGGAGCGCAAAAGACAGAGGCATAACTAAGACCTCCGTACTGAACTATAATACTTTAGTGAGGAGTATGATGAAGAGATAGAAATATAACCTAGGCCTACGCGAGTTCGAGAAGCTACACCAATTCCGCAAGCAGCATCTTCGAGGGTTCGAAGACATAAGGAAAGAGTTGTTGAGTTCGAAGATGCTCCAAACAGGGAAGGGAGCAAGGTTGAAAGGAATGACGAAGGAGGAAGGCCTCTGGGACAAAGAGCATAAGACAACAAACCATAAGGGATGAACCTCCCCCACTCTTAGCCGCTCATTTGGGAAGAAGTGAAAATGGCCAGCCTTACAGTCGTCCTTAACCTCCGTACACGAAGGCCATCATCCTTCGACTAACATAGGAGGGAATATCCCTCCTAACAGTATGCATCTCTCATGTAACGCTCAACCTTTCATACCTAATAATTTACAACCATCCAATGGACCAATACCAGTTTATGTTAATCCTTGCCCTTAACCTAACATGTGGCAGCCTATGGGCAACCCATGAGCCATACTTCCTAGACTCAGGGGGTAGAACCTCCTTTGGAGGACCTCTCACCTATTACTCCTATAGAGGATATGCTTCGTAGGCCCCCACAGGAGGTAGCGTCCCTGCATCTCATGGGCTCATACACCTATCGGGGCTGGGGATTCTGAAAAAAAGAGGATGAAATCAGCTCAAGACTGCTTGGTTCTGCCATATGGCCTTCTATTTCTTCAATAATCGCTCCTGATTTAAGACAGTTGAAAAGATGAGAAAGTCCAAGAGAGGTATGATCAAGCCTTTATGGATGAACTTTGAGAGACTTAAGAGGAAAGAAAAGTGGAGGTAATGAGGAAGGTGAAGCTTCTCAGGACAAGCAGTCCATGCACAGAAAATGAAGAAACTTGATTTATACACAAACAGGAGCTGCTTACTAGCAGTACTAACATTTTAGTATTGTTAGCAACATCAGCTTTAGCTAGCAGTACTAACCTTGTTATTACTGTTAGACTACCAGTTTGTTCTGCCAGTTCTCTACTGAGGGATTTTGTCTTTTATGATCAATAATCCTGAAAAAAGATTGATACAGAACAATACCTCTACTTGAGGATATTTATCAAAAATTCTTTCTGATGGTATTTTTACTACTTTCATCTCTATGTGATGAGGGTTTGCAGTGGATGACTTCACAATCTTGGAAATGTTGTGAATGTTAGTCCTATTCCCACATCAAGGATTATCTTTATCATCCTTCACTCTTATTCTAGGGAGATTCCAACTCTTAGATGTTCAAACTCAAGATAGCATAGTGAATAAAAGTTGTGGAGCTCATGCTTTTGTTAGCTATGTTCAAAAGCAGAGAAGAAATAATCATAAGGACTTCCATCATTGTTTGTTTGCTTGCTTCCTGTCTCAACATGAGCCCAAGAAGATTTCAGAAGCTCTTGAAGATGAAAGTTGGGTTGATGCTATGCAAGAAGAATTGTTGCAGTTCGAGATACAGAAAGTTTGGATATTAGTAGATTTGCCTTATGGGAAGAAGGCTATTGGCACAAAGTGGGTTTATCGAAATAAGAAGGATGAAAGAGGAGTTGTTGTCAGAAATAAAGTAAGGTTAGTTGCTCAGGGGACATAGGCCAAGAGGAAGGGATAGACTTTGTTGGGTTTTTGCTGTCCTGGTGGCCCAGGGATTGAAGCCATAAGGATCTTTTTAGCCTTTGCCTCTTACATGGGGTTCATAGTATATCAAATGGATGTGAAAAGTGCCTTCCTTTATGGCAAAATTGATGAGGAGGTATATGTGTCTCAACCACCAGGTTTTCTAGATCCTAAGTATCCTCAGAAAGTCTACAAAGTGGTAAAAGCTCTCTATGGGTTACATCAAGCTCCCAGAGCCTGGTATGCTACTTTATCTACTTTCTTGTTGAAGAATGGCTACAGAAGAGGTACCATTGACAAAACTCTCTTCATAAAGAAGGACAAACATGATATCATACTAGTTCAAGTCTATGTGGATGATATCATCTTTGGGTCTACAAAGAAATCTTGGTGTGATGAGTTTGAGGCATTAATGAAAAGTAAATTTCAGATGAGTTCAATGGGAGAGCTCACTTTCTTTCTTGGATTACAAGTCAAACAGAAAGCAGATGGTATCTTTATTAGTCAGGATAAGTATGTTGCAGAAATCCTGAAGAAGTTTGACTTGCAAATGTTAAAGAACTGCTAGTACACCAATGAGACTCAGAAGCCTTAGACAATGGATGGAGGATGCCACATGATGTGGAGTCCCATCTCTTAGGGTCCATGATTGGCTCTTTAATGTACTTGACTGCTTCTAGGCTTGATATTATGTTTGCAGTCTGTGCTTGTTCTAGGTTTCAGGTTACTTTAAAGTCCTCCCATCTAAGTGTTGTCAAGAGAATTTTTAGGTATCTAAAGGGCAAACCCAAACTGGGTCTTTGGTATCCTAGAGTTTCTTCATTTGACCTGGAATCCTACTCAGATAGTGACTATGCTGGAGCAAATCTTGACAGGAAATCCACAACAGGAGGTTGTCAATTTATTTGGCTGGAGACTCATTTCTTGCAATGCAAAAAGCAAACCATGTGGCTACTTTACTACGTGATGCACGATATATGTTGCTGCTGACAAAGATGCTAATCGGGGGGCAAGTTTTGTAGATTCAAAATCAAATGTTAGACTATGGGTTCAACTTCATGAACACAAAGATCTACATTGATAATGCAATCACCATATGCATTGTAAAGAATCCAGTATATCATTCCAAAAACAAAGCATATTGCTATTAGGCACCACTTCATAAGAGATGCTTATGAGAAGAAACTTATTCAGGTGCTTAAAATCCACACTAATGACAATGTAGCTGATCTACTAACCAAGGCATTTGATGTTAGCAGGTTTCAGTTCTTGATTGTTTCTATTGGGATGATAAATCCATAAGCTGCATTGGTTAAAGGGAGGCAATATGATGTGTTGTATAGTTTGTATGAAGTTTTAGTGTAAGGATACATTTTAACCATAGGTGATGCTTTTCAGAAGGATTGAGAGGATTTAGAGAGTCATTGAGAAAAGTTATTGATGGTACTAAAGCACTCTTGTTATCTACATTGTTCATTCTTTGGTTGGACATAGTTAGTACCGACAGTGCAAAGTTAGTACCGCTGGGCAAAGTTTGTACCGCTATAGAGACGTTGAAGAAAAATACCGCCAAGGGTACAAAGTGTAAATTGAAACGGTTTCCTTGAAATTAGGTCTCCTAAACCTATATAAACCCATCTCAATTGCACAGTTCCTTACGCAATCTCTCTCAAATACATTTGTAGCTACAAGCCCTAATAGCTCTCTTAACGACGATCACTCTTTCGACCACAATGGCTGTTCTTGATTCATGTCCTAAGCAGAACATGGTCGCGTATCTGGAGAAGTCTGAAGGGAATGCAGAGTTTCACGAGATCATTGATTTTCTTAAGCGCAGTTCCATTCATCATGCTCTCACTGTAAGTCCAGTTGTTTCTACTACATTTGTTGAACAGTTTTGGACGTCTGCTAAGTCCAAAATAATCAACAATGTTAGGCACATTACTGCCAAAGTAGCTGGCAAGTCTGTGTCTATCTCTGAGGCATCAATAAGAAGTGATCTTCTTTTTGATGATGCTGATGGGATAGACTCATTACCTAATCAGGCTATATTTGATGCTATACAGCTTATGGGGTATGAGGGGGATTTAACAGTGTTAACATTTAACAAAGCTTTGTTTTCACCCCAATGGAGGTTTTTATTTCATACAATGAATCATTGTCTTAGTTCAAAAAGCACCTCTTGGGATCAAATTCCTACTAATATTGCCACTGCTGTCATTTGCTTAACATCTAATCAGAAGTATAATTTTTCTAAATTAATTTTTGATGGTATGATTAGACATTTAGATGCTAAGAAGAAGTTTGTAATGTACCCACGTTTTATTTCTATCTTTTTAGATAAACAACTAGCTAATGTACCTGTACCTTTAGATCATTTTCCTGTAAATACTTTAACTAGTAAAGTCTTTTCTTTCATGGTTAAAAAGGGTAAACATTTCTCAGGGAAAGTCACCCCTTTATGTGCTTCTATGTTGGTACAACCAACTGAGGATGAGGGTGCTCTTTCAAAAAGACCATCTGAAGCACAACCTACACCCTCTCCTGCTCCCACTAGTGAAGTACCTATTGAGCCACAGACTGACTCATCTTCTGCTCACACTAGTGAAGTACCTATTGAGCAACAGACTGACCCATCCCCTAGACCTTCACCCTCTACTATCATTTCCGATTATATTCCAGAAACTTCTGGTGGGAATCTTGGAGGTCATTCATCTAGTGATAAATCCCTTTCAGGGAATGAGGGTGAAATGACACTCCAAAGTGTCTATGATCTTTGTCTATCTTTATGTGCACGGGTTTCAGATCAAGCCAAGGAAATACAACACTTGAAGGCTCATATCAAAAAGCTTAAGAGGCAAGCTAAACCTGTAATCAAACACCACAGAGCATGGATGCAAAGTGTCTCCTTGAAGCAAAGATTGGCAAGAAAGAGATCCTCAAAGAAACAATGGGTGCACAAAGAGTCTGTATCCAAACAGGGGAGGAAGTTTGCTAAAGGTGAACCTTCAGTCCATAGAGATCCTCTATTTGATGAGATTCCTGAAGGTACAATTGATCATATGGAAACAGAGAATGCTCAGGATGTGGGGAGGACAAGAGATATAGTGGGTGAAGAGAAGGAGATTGATGAAAATATACTTAGTACTAAAGATGTACTTAGTACTGACAAGGAGAAAGTTAGTATTGACAAGAAGGAAGTTAGTACTGACAGACCAATAGTTAGTACTAACGGATCCAAAGTTAGTACTGACAGGCAAATTAAAGGTACCGATGAGGCAAGAAAACGGGTGCTGAAGATAATATGAAGAAGGAGAGTGTACTCATGTACTCAAAAACTACTTCTACATATTTGGAGATGATGAAACAATTGCTAAGGTTCTTCTATCATGAGTCAAGCTATAAAGCAGTTTTCTAGAGACAAGGAGAAAGGTGTAGAGTTGAAGGATATTGAAGAAAAATGACAGACCTACGGCCTACTTCTACAAGATCACTTCTGACATTTAAAGACTCTTCCCAAAATTGATCCATAAAGACAAAGGAATAATAAGAAAATAATAGAGGAGGATGAATCTGAAAGTGAATTGTTGGTATTCCTGAAGTGAGAAGAAGTTTAAAAAAAGCTTGCCAAGTGAATGAATGAAGAGATTGGTAGGAAAATACAAAAGAGTGGAGGTTGAAGAAGGAAAGAAAGAAACAGATTAGCTAAGAGAAAAAGCTACCAATTGAAAGCTCTCATAAGAAATTTTGATGACATTAAAGGCAAGAAATTGAGGCTGACAGACTTTTGCTGAGTAGCTTCAAAGGAACCAAAAAAGAGAGCAATTTACAATAGAAGAAAGAGCAAAATTCCTTCATGGACACAATTGTTGTCAAAGAAAATCTCCTTTCTCTACAAAGATCAAAGGGCCATCAGGAACAGGAACACATATAAAGAATCATCTGAGAATCAAAATGATGGACCTCTTTAAAGCATTGTAGAAACTTAAGCACTTTGAATTGAAAACAGAAGTTAAAGAAATACAAGCCATATATGAGAAGATTAAGAGGTCAGATGAAGATTTTATTTCTATTGGGTCTGCTGAAGATGAAAGACTGATCAAAAAGGATGAATGAAAAAGGAAATGATTTCTCTAAAAGTGAAGTGTTCAAGGGAGGAAAGTAAAGAAGAAGTTCAGGATGGAGTGTAAAGAAGAAGAAAGTATTGAAAGTGAAATTGGGACTAGGAAAAGATGAAGGTTCAAGGAAAGCGATTTCATTCAAACTATTCTGAAGATGATATGAGGAAAGTGAATGATGAGCTGAGATTACATTTAACATTAGCTCCAAAATGAGGAAAAGAAAGTGGATTATCAATTACTGACAGGGAAATATCTATCAAAGAATGGGAAATGAGTGTCTTGGAAACTAAACCACAAGATGATAATGTTGAACACTTAGAGGAGATAATCATAAATGTGGTGATTAGAAAGCAATGGACAAAAGAGATACTGTAGTACTTTGATGAGGGGTTGTCCATATTTGATAGAGGAAGTGATTTGAATGCTGTTGTTATCAAATGGTAATGGACAGATATTCAATATGAGATACATGAAGGATATGATAGAGTACTTTGGGAAGATTTGATGGTTTTGTTCAATCCGATATGAAGATTAAGTTTTGGAACTCTTAACTGGATTTGGGAATATAGTGAGTGGAAGCTACATGGTTCTTCAAGGGACACACCTTAGTGTCTGAGGCAAGGATTAGTCATTCATATGCTGTAGAGAGAAGTCTCCTTTGAGAAAAGAAAGTTACTGGTGCAAATGCTGATTAAAGTTGAAGTCTGAAGAAAGAAACTACTATGGCATTAGAGTTGATTAGATTTATCAAGAAGTTACTGGCATGATCTAGAACCACCCATGAAGACTTTGATGGTATGAGGAGGAGGATCTTTGGAGTGTTGTGTTGTCAAAACCTCACAACAATATGGTCATTAGTTCACCATGCTCTAACAGGGCATAAGAAACTAGCTAGTCATAAGCAATCGGCTTATGGTATAAAGACTTCTTCCAATCCGTTATGGTTGTCAATTTACAAAATTGTAGGGTTCTCAACTCACTTGCTTCATTGGTGAAGAGTTGGCTAGTCTATGATCAAACATTTCTTTGGTAAAGGACTAATCAAATTATCGTTGATAGTGATAGTTTGCTACAAAAAAACTATATGGTTTATCATTATGCAACATGTTATGGCAATAAAGCATTGGTTGTCCTAAAACCAAACGGTATTTGGTTAAAGACAAATTCAATTACGTTGATGGTTGGACAGTTTACAAAAACTGTATGGTTTATATTAACTCACCATGTTTTTAAATTTAAAGAGTTAACTATCCCAGGAGCAAACGGCTAACTGGTAAAAGGGAACATCTAAATCGTTAAGGGCTGGTGGTCGTTTGCCTAAAACTATAAAGCCAGTTAGTTGGATTGTTGCTGAAAAGATGTTGTTGTGTTGCTGAGAAGACAAAGTTGCTGAAGAAGGATAGAGTTTAAAAGATCAAGAAATGATAAAAGTGTTTGGATACATCCTCTATGCGGTGAAAGAAGGTTAAAGAAACCGAAGTTAAAGACACATGATAAAGTGTATAATTACGTTTTTATAACTTTAGTACTGTCTGTACAAATAGTTAGTACTGGATTAGTTATAGTTAGTTATGACAGTACATATATGTTAAGTATGTTCATGTTAGTTTGTTACCAATAGTAGATATCTAGTTAGTACCGTTTTTAGAGATATGTATGAGATTATTTTAGGAAAAGTATGTACGCTGTTTTGTAAGCTGTTAGGGTTTATCCTTGGTTCTATAAAAGGATCCCTCTTGGCTTAGTTGATACAGAGCTCAAGATATCTCATACAAATATCATATCTTCATTAGATTAGTAATCGTAATCACTCAAGCAGATTAATAGATATTATTATTTAGTTCTTCAGTGTTCTTCTTCAGTACTTGTGTTAAGAATCCGCTTTAAAACATAGTATTCATAATCAGTGTTTCTATTAGTCAACTGTATTTTTACCATCTTGGCTATCATCCTTATAGGATACAGTGATTATTCTACAAGGACTCTCACCACTTCATGTATGTTTTTTCTATAGTTGGACGTTAGGTTTTCAATATACATACTTTTATTGCACCTCCTTTGGTTTATTTATCACATTGTTTTTTATTTATTCATGATGACCAATATCGTTTCTACTGAAGCAAGAGAATTACATTGCCACAGCCCCGAGCAAGTTCAATTGAATAAAAGAAATAGTCAGTTTACACTTGGCGATAAACAAAATGCTTTTGCAGAAAGGAAAAACTTGATCAATAACCATGTAACACAGTGCAACACATATATGTATTTTCTACAACTTTAGTACGCATATGTATTTGTGTATATTGCCTGTCTCTAATACAATTGGTAATACCAATTGCTGCAGCTGTCATAACGTCAAATGTTCACTGCCATAGAAAGGATGCAACTAGGTGTCAACAACAAACAAATCATCTTTATGCTCAACAGGAAAAACCTGCTACCCAGTTTCGTTGTTCTAGGCAGAAAAAGATTGCAACAAAACCCAATTGTGGCCAACAACAGCAAGTGGAAGCTGATGGCAAACAGATATGTACACTTTAGAAAGCCTCTGCTGAAAGATTGGATGATAACAATGCTCAAGCTACATCTCAAGTAACTGCGGTACCATGTAAGCGGCCTATTCATAGACCTTATTTATTTACTATTAATCAATAGCAAACATCAATCTAATTGTTGATTACCACAGGTGTCGACCGTTGTGACAAACCACATGCCAAGCGAACGCATCGACAAACATCAAATGAAATCCAAAAAAATTCCAGGCCAGACATATCTGTCATTGATACTGATGGTATGGAAAAAAGACACGGATTCAGATTGTGAAGGTACAAACAGGTTATTGACCCGTTTCCACCAATGACTGTCCAAGAACGTTATACCGATGAAGAACAGGAACAAACAAGAAACCATTGGTCTACGGAATCGCTGTTAAAAGTCAATCCTCAAAATTACCAGGTATCAAACAGTTTCTTTTATTAACTCTATTTCTAAAAAAAACCTCTGTCTAACTAGAAATTGATTAATGTAGCGTGTCTGATTTACAACAGAGGCCACCATACTTGAAATCAGTTCAACAAAACAATGGTTCTATGAACGATGTTTCACTTGCAAAAAAAAGTAACACAAGAATCTACAGGGCCACAATGCAGAGATCATGACCCACAGGCGGTTCCTAATTACAGGTAACTATCAAGTATCAACTCAACTAAATTGACATCCTATTTACACAAAAACTCTTATAGAAAATACCATAGAAGCATCCACCATAATAAAACTACTATTTTATTCAAGTTCAGTTATTGTTTCCGAGCAATTATCAACGACGGCACAACAATGAAATCACTTACCTGTGTCACAGCCCTGAAGCCCATACCTTCATACAAGATTGCAATGCGGTACTTAATGAGCTGACCGACACAGACCCTGCCAGCTACCATCTACCTTGAAAAACCTTGAAGGTACAACACATATTTTCCAATTTCATTTTGGTAAAAGAGCTAAACCAGGAGTACATGGCTTCACCTTAGACAAAGTTTTTACGCAATTTTTTTCATTTTTACGTTGTGGTTATAGGGTGATTTAAAACTAGCACATGTTACACTTGTTTTAAACTATCTGCAATAGCTGGTTACTCAAGGATGCTGCTATTGTACTGGCAGGAACACCCAGGATGCCAGATTACTAGGGAGACGGTTACTACTGATCAACACGATGAGCTTATTAAAATGGGGATTAAGCCAACTTTGAAGGGGGTTAAATGGGACCAGAAGTTCCCTTACGTGATTTTCTGTGCCCCACCTTCTAGAAGTTCAGAGTTCAGACTATGCTGGTGATGTCAGGTAATGCACAAGTTTGATATTTTTGGCCTTGAGTTACTTATGTAGTCTAAAAGTTTATTTATTTTGTTGTTATTGAAGTACATTTTTGATATGTTGCAGTATAAGTGAGTAATTGAGATAATTTACTGATACAAGTATTTACATCACGTCTAAAGTTTGCATTTTTAACCGCTGATAATTGCTGTTGGTTTTAAACAAGCAGGGAAATTGTATCACTTTGGAATGGCGAATGTTCTTTCCTGTTTACTTCAAGCTCAGCACCATATGATCGCTATGAGGGTTTATTAGACATGATTATGATCTGAATCCTCTGATATGTAAACTACATTCCGTGTAGTCTACAGTTTCTACTTTAATACAATCTCTTATAAATTTTCATTTGAATGTCGACAGGCTGTAAATGTCAGACACCACAGAGTTGGCGAGACTGAAGAACCTGCTATCTACAGGATCAACGATGACCTGGTAATTTTTTAGATGCAAAATGAGTGGGCTGGGCTGGGCTGGGCTGGGCAGGACAGGTTGGGTTAGTGCTCCGGATGGGACTTGTTGAAACTAGTAATATTATGCATGTCAAAACGGGTCGGTATGTGTTGACCCAGAAACTGTTATAACTCTTTTTTGAAGTTTCTATCGGGTATTATAATGAAATGGTATGACTAAACTACTATTCAAATATAAAGATAGGAGCGAGTGGAAGAATCTAGATACACTATTGGTCACCTATGAGTCTATGACCTCTGACCCGTTCCAAACTTAAACAAGATTTTTGGAGTTTACCTGTATGATCTATTAGAGGTCAAAGATAACCTGAATAAACCCATGGTTGAAATTGAAACTAGTAACTGTATATTTTAACTTTTTGTTGCTTTATATATAAAAAACCAAACTAAGGATTTGCTAATGCCTGCCCCTACATATTGATACTACTATTGGGATTAAGGGAAATTAATGCTGCTTATATATTAGTATTGCTAGTTCTTTGTTAATACTGCTATTGGTTCTTTGTTAATACTACTTATATATATGTTAATACTGTTCGAGTATATTAGTGCTGTTAAAGAAGTTTGTGCTATTGCAGTACCTTCGATTGTTATTTTTAAGGTATGCGTGTTTATGTAGTACATTGTGTTGTGGTTGTAGGCATAGTGATGGTGATCGTTGATAGTTGTGTAGGATGACGAGCTCCGCTGACAGAATAGAGAGTTTGGCATCTTTTTTAAGGTACCTTCGATTGTTATTTTTAAGGTATGCGTGTTTGTGTAGCACCTTGACTGCAATTGCCAAATGGGAGTGCAACTCATATGGTAGAGCGCTCGCATTGCATGCGAGAGGCACGGGGTTCGATTCCCCGCACTTCCTTATTTTTTAGTTGTGTGACTAAATATTACAAAACACCACACAAACATAAAATCCATGTGACCATTGGATGAACAATAGTCACACAAAATACATATTTCTTCACTTTAAACAGCATATGGTCACACTTATTAACACTTTTGGCCACTCTATGTTTAATTGTATGTGACTAAATATACAAAAAAAACATGCTTTGCTGGTTATACATTGTTTACGGTCACTAAATTGTACCTATTTAGTAACACAAAAAACGTGGATACGGACACTAAAGCTTTCTTATGTATGACTAACTCGAATTCGTGACCGTAGGTGACCTATGGTCGCACGACCTTTTGTCACACACGAAACTTTTCGCGTGTGTGACTATATGTAGATAGTCACACATTTTTGGTGTGACCAATACCACTTTTTGTACTAGTGGTAAAAGAGTGGTTTCCAAGTCTTATCATGAGTAGGGTTTGAAGGCTATAAAAACCCTCACCCCCTAGCTCATTTACAAGCATCACAACTCAAAACCTCTTAAGAAATTCGTTCCTCCCCTCTTCTCCACTCATAACAGCCGAATAACAAACCCTAATTAGGGTTCTTTAATTTTTGGTTTACGCTTTTCCTTTTCTGTTGAAATTTGGTAGTCCCATAAAGGGTATTCAAGGTGTGATTCGATCCCACAAGGTTCATAGAAGGTTTAGGGCATTGGTTTACTATTTCTCAAGGCGTGAAAACTGTTAGAAACATCTAGGTTTTATTTTTGGAGATTTTTAGTTCTGTTGGTGAAATTCGGTAGAACCGAATTCGATGAAACCCTAGATCCATCTTCCTGATTTTCGGTACAGAATCTTTGGGTGGGTTTTGGTACTTAATTCAAGTTGTGTTAGCATACAAGTGTTGTTTCGGATATACGTGAAGCAAGGCTAGCATCCGGGTGCATTTGGTAGACGTGTTTGTATGACCATCCGTAGAGGTGAAAACTTATCCACTAGTTTCAAAGTATTAGTTCTCGTTTGATTAGTTCAAGGCATTCAACAATGGTTAGTTTTCTCATACTCTTTTATGTTTATTGTATGTTAATCATAAATGATAAACTAGATCTATATCCGCTGCGTACTCGTAGTTATTGGTTAACTAGTTGTTAAATCACAACAGTGGCATCATGAGTCATCCTCGTTGGTGTTTAGGGTTACACACGAATAAAACACGCTAGGGCTGCATAAGAAAACATTTATTTATTCTTTTATTGGAAAATTATGGCAACAACATGCAATTCTTGCCATAAAGAATAAATAAAGACCTAGAACCAAACTAATATTACTTGTTAATCAAAAGAATAGATTAAAAATTAATAGTTAATTAAGCCGCCATGTTATTCTATTCGTTATCTCGGCCTTAAGACTTACGCAATCATGATATATGATGGATGCGGCTATCTAGGCACTTTATCAGAAAACCTAATGAGAGTCTTTTGGTTCTCCGTTTGGGGAATCCTTTTTTGAGAACTCGAGGCATTATATGATTTACTTCTTTCCATATAAGAGTCTGTCTTCACTTCTACACTATCTTTCTGTCTGTTTTAATTGCTTATATGTGATATGCCATGTGATTGCTCAATATTTGCAAATGGACTTTATGAAACTCTAAACACAGACTAATACTTAAAGAGAATATTGGTTTGAATATGTCTGATATTATACATGTAAGCATACTCCTTGTGACCAATTATGTGTTATTTGTGAAACTAGGGTTTTTGAACAAATTTAATACGGACATTAAACTATGAAATTTGATTTCTTATGTAATTTTAGTTTTTATATGCTTTTATTATATGATGTATCACTACTGCTTCATGGCTTAATTGACCATGACTTTAGTAAACTTTTAGGGTTAAATTGATCTTTAATCTTCTCCTGCCCCACTACATGCTTCGGCATATGCGGGAATTATTGAAATAACTTGTGTTCTCAAACACATGCAGAAGTACAATATTGGGTTTGATCAATTTTTAATGCTTCCCGCGATATCGGCATATATAAAACTAATGTTAACAAAGGGTTTTTTCTTAACATTAATACATCATTAGTCAATTGGAAATACGGCTTACCCAATATGGACAAACTATAAGAGAAGTTTAAGGTAGGTTGCTCAAGCTCCCTAAAAGAATTCTGGTTTTTAATGTGCTTCGCGCTGACCTGTTTCTCTGCTTCTTTTTGCGTAAAAAATGGAGCTACTGAGAACATTTGACAAAATGATGTCTATACCAAAAAGGTTAATAAAATATTTTCTTAACTTGTGAAATATACAACTCGACCGAGCTCGAGTCGAGTTTGGAGCTTGAGTTTTAGTATTCGAGTCGAGCTCGAGCTTAGCAGTACTCGGCTCGACTCGGCTCGTTTATACCCCTAGTTTGACCTCTCTAGTTAGACCTCAGGGCCTCTCTAACCCATGGCAAATTTTTTCATAGGTCAGATCTATCTTAATTTTCGCACGTTCTTTTTTGGTCAACTTAAATCGAGTTACCTAGTCAGACCTCGGACCCGAGGCATAAGATGAGACAAAATATGCATTTGACATTTCTTTAAGATTTACTAATGTCATAAGTCTCATAAAACTAAGAGTTGCATTCTATGCAATTAACGCTCGTCGCTTACCTCTTTCCCTACTTGGTTACACGTTGGTCAGATCTCCGGTAATAAGTGGGAGGTCAAGTTGGATCTTAGTCTTATTAGTGATTAATTGGGTAGTTAATTCTTTTAAGAATTTAATTATCGACAATACTAATTATTCGAACTTTTTCTGATTGTAGATGACTACCTCGGTTGTTAACAATTCGGTTTTTAGGGGTTTCTTTGAGAAACAAAAGCTAACTGGACCCAACTTCATTGACTGGTACCGACAACTCAGGATTGTACTGTCAGTTGTGGATAAGTTGGATTACCTAGAGCAGCCAATTCCTCCTGCTCTTATCCCAGCTCAAGCTGGTCAGCAAGATGCTCTAGAAGCCCTTGCAGATCATATTGCATGGGTTTAAGGATCAAAAGAAATTGCTAGACTCATGCTCATGACTATGAAACCAGATATCTAATGAAATCTGGAAAACTGATAACATCAAATATTTAATACTTTTTCATATCAAATTCAAATGTTTATTGCATTGCTTTATATCGTTTTGGTACTTAATTCGTAAATATTTTGTATTTTAGGTAATTTGGGCAATGGAACGGAAAAGATGCGGAAAAAGGCTTTTTATATCAAAATCCGCATTATACATGTGTTACGGCGTAATCGACATAATAGTTACACCGTAACGGTGCTGACGAAGAGATTACGGCGTAAACGTCTTTGGGTTGCGCCGTAATTAGTTATTTATCATGAAGATTTGGAAGCTTTGAAGACAATCATTTATTTAATATGAAGATTCGGTGCTCACGAGGCTTTATGGCGTAACGTCCCTTTGAGTTATGCCATAATCTTTTATTATGGAAATTATTTGGTTGCTAACTAAGGGTTATGGCGCAACGTATGATTTAGTTACGCCGTAACCAAAATATCTCTTAAAAAAGGAAAGCCATGTCAGGAGTGTTACGGCGTAACCGTGTATTTGGTTACGCCGTAAAATCACAGGGACTATCGTTGCACGTATATTATGAAGTTTCACTTTATACCCTAAAGTCCAGGGACTAAAGTCGTACACATGAGATACTTATCTATTAGTATAAATATGGGACGTCTGTTTCATTCCGAATCATTTAATTTGGGTGGAAAAGTCAACGAGTAAGAATTGCGGAGTTTAAGTAGCTTGCGTGCTTGTTTGGTTATAGGGCAAACCCTACAGCGTTTGTCATGGCGTTCGACTAGCGGATCGATAGCACTCAATTGGCACAACTTGTATTCGTACTTTAACATATTATGGTCAATTTAATTTAATTATTATTTTGATCTAGCAATTTAATTTGTTGATGTTATGATTACTCGTTATGATTTATCGTTTGTTATTCGGCATTTAATTATTTATTATCCATTCGGTTAATATGTCATGATCTCGTTGTTTTATTGCGTTCTTTAATAATTTATATAGTGCACTTAGAAATCCTTGGATTCCCTACTAGATTTTGATATAAGGTTGAGCGCGCACTAAAAGTGTGTATTAGGTGTATCCCAAACCTTGTGCGCACGATTGATTATAAAGTGACCTATACTCGTAATTGTTCGACCTTGACCTATGAGGCGAGCCCTTAGCATTAATTCCCGACTAGGAGTACGAGCTAACAAGGAAACCACCTGTTAGAATAAGCGTATCTTATAAGTTAAAATAAATCTTAATAACTGTATAATGAGAATAGGTTAATTCTCCTTGCGAGTTCATTCCACTCAGTAAACATAGGTTAGGTTTCAACTATCAAATTGGAGATTCTAGTCCTCATCTAAGATTGTGATAAGATATTGCACTAGAGATCATATTAATTAATTGCGTTTTTTTCCTTTCTAGTTGTTCATCACTATACCAATTTCCTTTTCGACAAGCTAGGCTTACCACCAAAACAACTCCACAATAAATTCATCAACTCAAATCAAGATTTATTTCTTGCTTTCTTAGGTAGAATGATAAAATCAATTAGACGATTAGAGACACAAACCGTTCTTTGGGTCGACACCCATACTTACCAATCACTACACTATACACGATAGGGTACACTGCTCTTTAGTGCGTAGGAATAATTGAGGTAGTTAGGGTTTTATAAATGTAAAACATGACGTAGTTTTATTTAAAAAAAATTTCGCATCAAGTTTTTAACGCCGCTACCAGGGAACAGTTTTTGTTGTTTCTGATTGTTTGATTGATATGTGTGTGTTTGTTTGTGCTTGTATGTGTGCTTGAACCTTCTGTTCTTCTCCCTTTTCTGAGTGTTTGCATGATTGATTGACTGTTGTTACGGCGTAACCAGTCATTTGGTTACGGCGTAACATGTGTGAAATTTAAATAAAAAAATTCGTTTCGGATATGGTGTGGCCTAGTAGTGCTTGTTACGGCTTATTTGGGTCTGAAACATCAAAAATAGTTTGGGCATTGCTTGAACCATAAAATTTGATTCCTGAGTCAAGTAATTGCCATTAATGTATGCTCCTTTTTTGCTCAGTTTAATTACACATTTAATGCACAGGTTTGTTAGTGTGCAGGATGAGCAATTATTTACAGGTTGAGGAGATGACATGAAGATTGGACATGTGTGGAGATGTCCAAGTGGCCTGTGATGGAGGCTAGAGTCGAACTTAACGACTCTTTAAATAAACAAAAGTCCTATCCTTTTAATTGTTTTCTGCATTTAGTTGGTTTCGTATATTTCTTACTTGTTTTTGCAGGTTCTAACAGCAAGGGGACAGAATTCAAAGCCGCCTTTCCTCGTAATTGTGTGGTAAGACTGCTGCCAATGGCAGCAATTACGGCGTAACAATCTTAGTTACGCCGTAATCATTAAAGTTGCGGCGTAATCCTTCCCATGGTTACGGCGTAACTGAACTTAATCAAAAATTTTAAAATGGTCATCCACATGATTACGGCGTAACCCAATCCTTGGTTACGCCGTAATCCCTTCCTGCAAATCATTAAATCGTTTGAAATTTTACAAAACCGTGTATATTGGTAAATGAACTTTGTGGGTATGTTCTCTAGAAACCCTCACGAGACTTCACTCGTCCACTTGGGCCACAAAGTGGTTTAAAAGGCTTGTTTCATACGCTAAATGCAACAGTGATTCCTACGAAAATGATTAGGTTTATTTGTATAAGTTTTGTATATTTTGTGCTATTATGCTTTTTGTCCAGGTTTATGCTTTTGGTATTAGCCTTTCTTGCACTTATACAGGAAATGCACAGGACGTGGTGCTAGGATACTAATCAAGCTGCAAGGAAGCATCCTGAACAGTCTTGGTTTTATGCTATTCTTGATGATGAAGAAGTTGCTTGTGATGGTGGATGTTGCTCAAAGAAGAAGACTTAGAGCATTGCTTTGAGCATGCTATCTCTTCATATCACCGAGCAAATCTAGGGGAGTAATTCGTTCCATTTCTAACCCTTCCTATTTAAAATTTATATGCTTATGTTTGACTCAAGTGGGGGAAGGGATTAGAAATAAACACCCATTTGATTATACTTGCCTTTATTTTTCTAGTTTATTTTGAAAACCGTTTCATTAATAAAATTTTGACGTATTTTTCATTACTTAACTAGTTAAGACTATACTAAGCACACCTACCTTATAATTCCATTGTGTGAGGATAAGCCTTTCCGTTTTCCCCTTATACATAAATTCATTAAAAATGAGTGTGCCGGTGGCTGTAGTAGACTTTAGAACTTGGCCTGGTATATCTTTTCGAGACCACAATAATGAGCATTGCACCTAGTGTAATCGGTGTAGCTGTGATAAAAGGAAAATTTTAGGATTAATCCTAAATAGCCCATCCATGTTATGTTTGTGCTGATTGACTTCTCATACTGATTAGTCAATCCCTCTGTTAAACCCTTTGTTGCACTCATCTTTAGTGCAAGCTACCCCTAGTATAACCTGCTGAGCCTTTCCTTTCATTTTGTAACCCAATATATGTTGTTTCGTTACACCTATTGCCTTAGCCCACCCTGTAGTTTCTTAGTCCATGATCGAGGAGTTGCTGGTTAATTTTGGGTTTCACTGGTAGAAGTTGCGGGGTAAGATAGAGGGTATTTGAAGAAAATACGGGTTTTAAAGACAATTGATCTCAAGTGGGGGGACGTTCATGTATATATGCGTCTGTATTGTGATTTATTATATCCTTGTCTTGCATCAAAAAAAGAGTAAAAAGAATAAAGAATGCAAGCAAGTGTTTATTAGCTGATCATCATTATAAATCAGCTTATTTGTCGTATTGCGGTAGTATTTCCGCCTTGTCCAGCTGGCGATGATTCCATCTTTATTAACGGGTAGTTCATATAAACCCGTTTCTATCTCTCATTTCTATTATAAGTCTATATGTACAATGAGGTCATTGTACATCTCAAGTGGGGGAAGGGAGATAGAAATGAGGTAATTGGTGAAATTATGTGCTAAATTGGCGTAAAATTTTTAAAACTATTTAGCACATAATTCTTTTTCATTGATGATGAAGGCCGAGTTAATGCGTCTTTTTTGCTTAAGTTATGGAGATTATGAGGCATTTCACTATATTTCATATGCATTAACTCGTGTATTATGAAGACCCCTTGACTCTTGACCATTGTTTTCACCATATGGGATTTGAATGCGACCAGTTACGGGGAGATTATGGACTTAGGAAACTATTTGTTTTCTGTTTTTACTTAACACCCATTAAATTTGCATCCCATGTCTGTATCATACCATATATCATTCTCCTAGAGGATGATTTACCTCGTAAGCCTGTGTTGTGTCAACCCATTTGCTTTTTTTAAACAGTTGCATCTAGACTCTAGTGGTGAAGCTTAGTATCCTCGCCAAGCTTATGATAGAATACTCGCCATGACTGAGCAGTTGAGTGATCACCAAAAATGAAACAAATAGATTAGTGAGATTATGAGTGTGATTCGTTTTTCCTTTTGTGAGGTGCTTGGTTTGGAATTTTTTAGCATAGGTAATTTTTAACTTCATATCTTCCTGGATAACTAGAGAGATATCTTTTTGAGAATTATTTAAATGGTTCTACTTGAGGGCAAGTAGAATTCAAGTGGGGAGATATTTGATAACATCAAATATTTAATACTTTTCATATCAAATTCCCACGTTTATTGCATTGATTTATATCATATTGGTACTTAATTCGTTAGTATTTTGTATTTTAGGTAATTTGGGCAATTGAACAGAAAAGATGCGAAAAACGGCTTTTTATATCAAAATCCGCATTATACATGTGTTACGACGTAATCGACACTATGGTTACACCGTAACGTTGCCGATGAAGAGATTACGGCGTAAACGTCTTTGGGTTGCACCGTAATTAGTTATTTATCACGAAGATTTGGAAGCTTTGAAGAAAATCATTTATTTAATAAGAAGATTCGGTGCTGATGAGGCTTTACGACGTAACGTCCCTTTGAGTTACTCCGTAATCTTTTATTATAGAAATTATTTGGTTGCTAATTAAGGGTTACGGCGCAACGTATGATTTAGTTATGTCGCAACCAAAATATCTCTTAAAAAAGGAAAGCCACGTCAGGAGTGTTATGGCGTAACCGTGTATTTGGTTACGCCGTAAAATCACAGGGACTAAGGTTGCACGAATATTATGAAGTTTCACTTTATACCCCAAGGTCCAGGGACTAAAGTTGTACATGGGAGATACTTATCTATTAGTATAAATATGAGACATTTGTTTCATTCAGAATCATTCAATTTTGGTGAAAAAGTCGACGAGTAAGAATTGCGGAGTTTAAGCAGCTTGCCTGCTTGCTTGGTTATAGGGCAAACCCTTTGGGGTTTGCCATGGCGTTCGACTAGAGGATCATTAGCACTCAATTGGCACAACTTGTATTCGTACTTCAACATATTATGATCAATTTAATTTAATTATTATTTTTATTTATTTTGATCTAGCAATTTAATTTGTTGATGTTATAATTACTAGTTATGATTTATCGTTTGTTATTCGGCATTTAATTATTTACTATCCATTAGGTTTATGTCATGATCTCGTTGTTTTATTGCGTTCTTTATTAATTTATATAGTGCACTTAGAAATCCTTGGATTCCCTACTAGGTTTTGACATAAGGTTGAGCGCGCACTAAAAGTGTGTATTAGGTGTATCCCAAACCTTGCGCGCGCGATTGATTGCAAAGTACCTATACTCGTTATTGTTCAACCTTGACCTATTAGGCGGGCCCTTAGCATTAATTCCCGGTTAGGAGTACGAGATAACAAGGAAACCACCTGTTAGAATAAGCGTATCTTAAAAGTTAAAATAAATCTTAATAACTGTATACTAAGAATAGGTTAATTTTCCCTGCGAATTCATTCCACTCAGTAGACATAGGTTAGGGTTCAACTATTAAATTGGACCTAATGATTCTAGTCCCATCTAAGATTGTGATAAGACATTGCACTAGAGATCATAGTAATTAATTACGTTTTTCCTTTCTAGTTGTTCATCACTATACCAATTCCCTTTTCGACAAGCTAGGCTTACCACCAAAACAACTGGACAATAATCTCAAATACTCAAACATCCCCCCCCCCCCCCCCCCCCCCCCCCCCCCCCCCCCCCCCCCCCCCCCCCCCCCCCCCCCCCCCCCCCCCCCCCCCCCCCCCTCCAAAACAAAACTCCACATTAAAATTCATCAACTACAAATCAGTTATTTCTTGATTTTCTTAGGTAGAATAATAAATTTAATTAGATGATTAGAGACACAAACCGTTCTTTGGGTCGACACCCGTACTTACCAATCACTACACTATACACGATAGGGTACACTGCTCTTTAGTGCGTAGGAATAGTTGAGGTAGTTAGGATTTTATAAATGTAAAACCTGACGTTGTTTTATTTAAAAGAAATTACGCATCAAAACCTTAGTGCCTATGACATGTTGCAGGAGTTAAAAACTCTGTTTGCTCAACAAGCATAGCAGGAGCTTCTTCAGACTGTGAGAGACATTCACTCGTGTAAACAAGAAAACAGACAGTCTGTAAGCTCTTACATTCTAAAAATGAAGAGATATATGGACAATCTAGAGTGCCTAGGCCACCCCGTGTCTCTTAACCTTGGAGTGAGTCTTATTTTGATCTCTTTACGCAAGAAATTTAACAATTTTGTACAAAACTATAACATGCACGGCATGGGGAAGACGGTGAGTTGAATGCCATGCTGAAGCTACATGAGCAAACTCTGACCAAGAACGATCCTACACTTTATGCAATTTAGGCAGGAAAGGTCCAGTAAAAGAACAACAAGCAAAAGAAACCCAATTACCTGCTAGGGGCCAAAATCAAGGGAAGGAGAAAAATAAGCTTGTTTATGCTCCCATACCCAAGATTCCTCATCTACCAAAGAGGGAAAATCCAACTAAGGACTCAATCTGTCATCAATGCAGTGATACATGTCATTGGAAGAGGAACTGTCCTCAGTATTTAGCCGAGTTGCTGAAGAACAAGAAGCTATCTCAAGGAGCTAGCGGTTTAGGTATCTTCACTACAGGACTCTATACTTTTCATAATAAATCTTGGGTTTATGACACTGGTTGTGGCACTTACATCTGTAATACAACTCAAGGTCTCACGGGAAGTAGGAAACTGAAGCCAGGAGCTTTGAGCTTGTACGTGGGCAATGGTCAGCGTGCAGTCGTTAAAGCGATTGGATCTTATCTTATGTCTCCCCAACGGATTAGTTATTGTTTTAAACAATTATCATTATGCTCCCTCTATTACTAGAGGCGTCATTTTATTTCCTGATTGTATGATGATGGTTATGTTAACTGTTTCGTGGATAATGCAATTTCAGTTTCTAGGAATAATTTGGTTTATTTTAGTGCTGTCCCAAGGGATGGTATTTTTGAAATGTATTTGTCTAATTCTAATACAAATGATAGTTCTATGTATGTTGTAAGCAACAAAAGATCCAAGCTAAACTTGGACTCTGCTCTCTTGTGGCACTGTCGTCTTGGACACTGATGTGCGATCGTCATAGGACTTCTACACGAGAAGTTTTACAACTCCTTAGGCAGTGCACCTAATCGTTATAGTATAGTATGGGCAAGACTCGGGGTTGTTTATCGTTCACTCGAGGAATAGGTTGGGAAGACTTGATCGTGGTCTAACAGAATTCTAAAGGTTGAGAGAAGATTCTTTTTGTATTTTTGTATTTTATGGAAAGAGTAGTAAAAATATATGTTTCGAAATGATGGTTGTTTTAGCTAATTAAACTAAATATAAATTTCTACGCTAATGGGTTAACTAATAAGATAAAGATTGTGTCTATTTAATCATGTATTACTCCCTAGATTGCTTCTCCTAGTGTTGTTGCCTTGTCACCCTTGTAATGATCTGTGTAACTATTTCCTAAAGCATAAACGAATTACATGAACCCGTCGTCTACTTAGTATGCCGCTAGAGCAACGCACATGCAAGGTAGTAAATGGAAGGACTTTTACACCCGCCATAGGAAGTTTACTGAGTGCATGTAAAATCATTAAAAGTGGATCAACCATATTAGGAGGCAAGGTAGTATGAAGACTGTTACTGATGGTACTTTTCTACAAAATTCATGTTTCCACTAGATTATCTACAGCATTTATTAGATAGAAAGCTGGTTTCTAAGACCTAACGTGCACATAGATCACAAGAAGCAACATCACTAGTCTACATTATAGGTTTATACCTATCATAATAAACACAATAATTGGTTTAGCAAGCATGTTAAAGGATAAAGCAAGAACAATATATCAAACAACACATAGACATATTGAATGATTAAGTAAACCTTACTTGATTAAAACATGAATTGGAAGAAGTACAATAGGGTTTTTAGGCCCTGAAATCGTCTCCTAAAGCTGCTAAACGAACTAGGGTTCTTACCCTCTTTTTATTCTAAAGTTATACACCCAAAACCCTAAATTCAGGTTTGTATATATAGGAAAATCGACGCGATGGCGTCGCATTTTAATCGTTACGCCGTCTTAAGATAAATCTTCTAGATCTACGTTTGAGTCAGTGCGGGCTAACGCCATCTTAGTGTTGGTTCGTAATCTCATCCGTTTCTTCTCCAAATGAGCCCAAGTTACGTGTAATTCATCCAAATGTCTTCCAAATGAGAAATACCTGAAAAAGAACGATTAAGTACCTATTTTGGGCATAAACACACTATTTTGGGGGTTAAACGATCTAAAAAAAGTGTATAAAATGACACCTCATCAAATACCCCTACACTTGGGATTTGCTTATCCTCAAGCAAATAGGCTTTTCTACCTAGATAATAACAATATGAGGGGTCATTTTACCTACTTTTTAAAAATATTCTACAACACAACCTTCTGACCTCGTATTTAAAAGCACGAAAAGTATTACTAGCACATCACAACAATTGTTTGGGTTCTCTCTTTCACTCGGCGTATAAATGAATAATAAAATATGGGGAAACGGAATATCACACTCTTTACATGTTCATAGACATACAAATTTACCATAGGCTTGGTAAAGGATTAAACCTCCATCGCTAGGTGCAAGTATTATTCATTACTATCTAAGAGGTCTTTTTAAAGGGTTGTGGGGTGTAGGTGTAAGATAACATATAATGGAAATAGAAATGGATGTGATATATTTGGGTGGTGACTTTAGGTGAATTTGGAGTGGAAGGGTTAGCTAATTATTTACACGAATACACTTTGGTTTGGTTGCTAAGCCAAGACTCGGACGAAGATATACAAACTCTACACAACTCTACATCAATCTCTTTTTTTTTCTTTTTTTTGAATAATATAATACAACATGGGGGTTTATAATACGTACCCATACACTTGAGCTTTTACATGCTCGATACATACAATCTAACTATTGATCCGATTTGAGGTGGATCAAAATAACATGGAGATCATTTGACAACATATGGGGGTATTGACTTAACTTTTTCTTCCTCATTCTTCCGCGAAATAAATACTACCATGAATCCCAATCGTCCCAAAACTGTATTTACAAGGATAAGGACTTAGCAACCGTGTACTCAATAATTAAGTTGGGTTAAACACAATAATGTACTAAAGATGAGTACATACAAGGTAGGCTAAGGCTTTTTGGGTGTAACGATTGGTTTAAGGGTGACAATGCTCTTCACTAATAATCTTGAATCCACCAAAAAATTACGAGAATTGTGAAAAATGCGATATTGTTTCGGAGGGTTGTATAGGGGTATCCTGCATTAAGCGTGAGTGTATGGCAAGGGTATGTGTTAGTTATATGATCGGTGTGACCATCATAATAATTACAGGTTTAAATCTTAGGTTAGTCCCTAAGCCTTTATCAAGCAAATCCTATACTTACTAGCGGTCTTGGATGCTCACTAAAACAGTTCTAAAATTTAATATACTACCAATACATCTATAATCCTAAAAACTGATACCATTGTTCAGAAAAGTCGACAAAACTATGGCATACACATCAGTAACGACGGAATAGACACACATGATGCTACTCCTTAACTCGATACAAGCTAAGGTATTTATATCTAAGGGTGAACATCACATTGTGGGGGTGGAATTTTGAGGGTTACCAACTCCTATTCATCAAACATCGAGTTCCATCTAGACGAGTCTTAAACTGCTTGTCCATACCACGTAGGTTCTCAGCCTTAATGTTTTCTTATTTGACGACTTCGACTTGTACATCCAGAATTTGTGAAAGAAGGTTTGAATTTATCGTCATGACTAAGGCTCATACTCGTATAGGCTTAACCTGTTCCATTCGGCTTAGGGCATCGGCTACAACATTCGCCTTCCATGGTGATAACGAATATCATCATCATAGTCAATGAGCAGTTTGATCCATCGATGCTACCTCATGTTTAACTCCTTCTGATCAAGTATGTGTTGAAGGCTATTATGGTACGTAAATACGGTACACCTTGTGCCATACAAGTAGTGCTTTCAAATCTTAAGAGCAAACACTACAACTCCTAACTCCAAATTGTGAGTTGTATAATTCTTTTAATGAATTTTGAATTGACGAGATGCATAGGCTGTGACTTTCTCTTTCTGCATTAATACAACACCTAGTCCTTTGTGCGAGGCATCACAATAAACCATAAATTTTTCGGTTCCTTCTGGTAATGCTAAAATTGGCGTACTATAATGTTTCTGCTTCAACAGTTGAAATCTTGGCTATTCTTTTTCTTCCTAATCGAACTTCTGGTTCTTTCAAGTCAGTTTAGTCAAAGGCTAGGCTATTTTAGAGAAACCTTCAACAAATCTTATGTAATAGCCGGCAAGACCTAAAAATTAGCGTATTTCCATAGGAGTTGTAGGGGTTGCCCAATCCTTCATAGCTTCAATCTTTGCGGGATCAACGTGTATGCCTTGACTATCGATTAAATGCCCAAGAAATTGTACTTTTTGGATCCAAAATTCACACTTAGAGAATTTGGCGTACAACTCCTCTTTCTTAAGCAATTATAAGATTAACTTTAGGTGCTCTTAGAGTTCTTTCTTGTTTCGCGAGTAGATTAGGATTTCGTCTATGAACACAATCACAAACTTGTCTAGATACGGCTTGCAAACCTGATTCATCAGATCCATGAATACCGTTGGTGCGTTGGTCAAAGCAAATGGCATTACTTGGAATTTGTAATAACCACCCCCCCTTAACGAGTCATTGAATGTTATCTTTGGTGATATCTTCTATCTCGGGAATGGAGATGGAGACACCTCGTTCCAGTGGAGTCAATTCACCACCCAATGCTCACACTTAATGCTTCCAAGTAAAGACATCATGACAACTGAATGACCTACAACACAGCTTCCGCAACTCTGAGAAGTAGTATCATGATCAAGAAAAGTGTGAGCATGCGGGTCCGAAGGTCACAAAATCACATGAAGGCAATGCTACTTAACAAGGATGATCAAGAGATTAAAGATGAAAGATGATCTCAAGGAAAGCTCAAAGATCGCACAAGCCTAAGAGACAAGTCTCAAAGTTCACTACAATGTACAAAGACATCAAAGATTGAAGAATCAAAGACTTCGAGCTACAGACAGAAGGTCAATGAAGTAGAATGCTAGAATTCAGAATGTATTTTCTGGGGTGACCTCCCTTAGGGGGAGATTGTTAGGATTATGAAAAAGACTCGGTCACCCCCGTGTATCATTAGTATAGCATAGCTCGTAGTTAGAAAGAATCACTTGTATATATACCCCTTCCCACCCATGGGAAGGGGTTGGTTGTTTCATTTCATGCTAATAGATTTACTTGCACTTTCTCTCTCTAGAAAGACACTTTCTCTCTCTAAGACTAATTAGCCAACCCATCATCTATTGCTTGTGTTATGATACCTTGTATACTACAATTGGTATCAGAGCACATGGGATGATTAGCTAGATTGTGTGTGCGTTTCCTTGGTTAGTTTAGATCAAAAGTGTGGTTTTAGAAGGTTTATGGTTTTATTCTTGACACTCTTTGATTCTCATGTTTGTGATGTTAAAGTTAGTGTTTTTATAGTTGTTATAACTTTCTAGGACCAAGTTGTGCAAAAGAAACCAAGTGAAAACGTTCAAAAGGGTGATTTTTAAGGGTTTTTAGGTGAAAAAGTTCGTATCTTCGTCGTTGCGTTTTGACCTTCTGTGACATTCTTGGTTGCGTTTTGGGTAAAGACAGCATATTGCGTTTTGATCATTGCGTTTTGATCAATAGGTTGCGTTTTGATCGTTGCGTTTTGATCATTGCGTTTTAACCTGGAGGTTGCGTTTTGGTTATTGCGTTTTGGTCGCTGCGTTTTGTCTACAGGTTGCGTTTTGAAGAATTTTGTTGCGTTTTGACTAGGGGATATTCTGCCCAATTTTTAAATTGGTTGCGTTTTGATCAAATCGCAACATTGCGTTTTGATAAAACCTTAAGAGTCTCCGTTGCGTTTTGACTAGAGACTCTTCGTTGCGTTTTGATAACTCTCATTGCGTTTTGATAACTCTCATTGCGTTTTGAGAACACTTCATTGCGTTTTGACCCAAAACCTCACTGCTTTTTGACAAAACTTCAAACAACATTAAGTTAACATTAACTCAACCAAACCAAATCACAATCAAACGACATATCACCTAATCCATCAAACAATCATCACTTTTAACATACAATCACTAATCATTGATCGATCAACTTAATCATATCACAAGTAATCATTATGGCTAATCTTTCAGAGGATATCCAATGTGCCGGTTCCGATACCCGACCACCGATGCTTGATAAGGCTGACTTTGTTTCATGGCAACAACGTATTAGATTATACTGTCGGGGTAAGGATAATGGGATAAACATCTTAAAGTCAATTGATGAAGGACCATTTCAGATGGGGACTACGCGAGTAACTGCTGCTGAAGGAACTGAAGGTCCACTCAATCTGGGTCCTGAACAACCTCGAGTTTATTCGGATCTGTCACAGGATGAGAAGGATAGGTACAATGCAGACATTCGGGCAACAAACATCATACTTCAAGGTCTACCAAAAGATATCTATTCACTCATTAATCATTACACTGATGCAAAGGACATATGGGACAATATGAAAATGCTTTTGGAAGGATCAGAACTAACAAAAGAAGACCGTGAATCACAACTGTATGATGACTTTGAACACTTTCGTCAGAACAAAGGAAAACCATTCATAACTACTATATCCGGTTTGCCAAACTCATTAATGACATGCGGAACATCAAGATGACAATGTCAAAAATACAGTTGAACTCAAAGTTTGTAAATAACATGCTGCCTGAATGGGGTAGATTTGTTACAGATGTGAAACTTAACAAAGGCTTGAAGGACTCAAACTTTGATCAGCTGTATGCTTACTTGAAGCAACACGAGGCACATGCCAATGAGAATAAGATGATGTTGGAACGCCTCACACAACAGACAGTTGATCCTCTTGCCTTGATGTCAAATGTTTCACCTCAACATTATCATTCTCAGTCATCAACAAATCCATCGACCACATATCATCAACCACAGTCTGCTAACACCCCACAATCTGATTTGGGACTTTCTCCAACTGACAACCTAATCGAGAACCTAACCAACACACTTGCCTTACTCACCCAGTCATACAAAACCTTTCTTCCTCAAACAAACAATCAACTCAGAACCTCATCAAACCCAAGGAATCAAGCCACTGTACAAGACGGCAGGGTTGCAGGTTTCGTTGTTAAGGTGCATGAGGTTCAAGATTGCTACAAGATTATGTTGCACAAGTTCAATATTCAAGGGCCAACAATCAGGGTTTTGACTTTTTGGATTGACTTTGGATGTGTTTTCTTGTAACTTAGATGTTGTGAATCCTAGTACTGATGTAGGTTTGCACAAGTACCTAGTTTTATGCAAAATCTGAAATGGATTTTTACTTACTACGTTGATTAATCTTTTTATTTTCACATGTTAGATTGATTAAGCAAATCATATATGATTCATACTGAATCATATATGATTATCCGTGAATCATATATGATTCATTTATGAATCGAATATGATTTAGTTATGTTTTTTTATGTGTTGAGTACATTTACTTATGTTTTTTCACATGTACATTTACTTATGTTTTTTGTGTTGAGTACATTTAGTTATGTTTTTTTTTCAAATATGATTCATCCATGAATCGAATATGATTCATCCATGAATCGAATATGATTCATCCATGAATCATATATGATTTAGAATCATATATGATTTAGTATGAATCATACTAAATCATATATAATACCAAATTTGCTAGAGCATTAA